>JAJJMA010159990.1:0-19238 GCA_023529015.1 Papaver nudicaule | reverse complement strand
TAACACCGAGGCCTTTTCAAGCATAATTAACTCAGTAGTTGGAAAAACTCTGCAGTTAAGCGTGCTCGGGCGGGAGTAGTCCAGGGATGGGTGACCTCCTGGGAAGTTGCTGCTGGATGACCGCAGCGGTGCCCGTTGAAAACCCCACACTGCCGGATGACCGCAGTGGTTAAGTGGAGACAGTATCGGTGGAAGGACGGGTCGTTACACATCGCCATTACAAAAGCCATATTCATGGATTTTCCTTCCATTCTCTCTTTGCTGGTATGTATGCTTTCAACTTGCTCTTATCTCGAACTTTGTTGCTCTTGAATTTTTGATGTCAGGAATTCCCCCTGGAATACTAATTTATATAGCATTCACCCCCAACCCTTGACACCATGTACAACATCATTGCATTAAATATGAAAAATCTTACAAGATTCTACTCATAAAGTTTTTCCAACTTTTAATCCATTTAGATTCTAAAATAAATTTACACTTGGAAGGTAAATTTACTGGTACACATTTCACATATTTATAAGGGATGTCAATGAGTACCCGATTACCAGTAACCGAACCGGATCCGATGTTAATGAGTCCGGTTCCGGGTCACAATATTGGGTCTTTTAGCAATTTAGATACCCGGTGGGTATTATCCGATAGGGCCTAAATTTAACGGATCCAAACGGGTAATACCCTTGTTGGGTACCCACGGGTATCATCAGTTCACTGATGGTTTTACTAAAATTTGAGGCAGTTGTCTGGTTTTGACCTGAATTTTTAGGTTTTTCATTTTTTTTTTGTTGAATTTAGTCCTTACTTTGACCATTAATATAAAAACGACTATAATTTTATTAAAATATATTAGATTCAAATAAAAATATAAAATATATTTATGTTTTTTTTGTAGAAAAAAAAACTATTGTTTCCTTACTACCCAACGAGTATCCAAACCCGATGAGTACCCGACTTTTTAACGGATCCGGTTCTAGATCCGACAGGACTCGAAACCGATCAAAATAAATGGTTTCGGTTCTGGACCCGATAGAACCCATTAACACCATTATTTATAACCAATAAATAACATTGAAGATTGTACCACAATGCCTTATCTAATGTTTCCTAGGTGTGATCCTTTTTCGTTCTTGATCCTTTTTGCATAGATTGGTGTGATCCTTTTTCGTTCTTGTCAACTAACTTCTCATCTTCTAACTCCTATCTCGTGCCATTTGTCTTCAAACCTTGCTGCCCAGAGTTCTGCATCAACACTTCCTAACATGCAGCATTCCCTTGAACTAGTTGTCTTGCCTGGAATTGTCTTCTTTGCTTGATTTCACCTGTTTTATTGCATAATATGAGGCCAACACCGGCTTCACTGAACCTGATACAACATAATTCTAACTCAAGTATTATCATCCACCTCCGATTCATCTGCCTTCAGTGTATCCTTTGGCTCTTGACAACATTGGGTAAGCATCCTAGCGCAGCGAAGAGAAAAGTCAGTTATTAATACAAACTGGGCTTGGTCATCGTGATGGCCATAGCACAAGCTGTGTGCCAGATCCATTGATCAGACTAGCTGTTATAGGGGCCGGCTGAATTGTTACAGGGGCCGGATAATGAGACAAAATAGGGTTGTCCAATAGCTTTTTCTCAAAACCCCTTATCGAACATATTTTTTAAATTCCAAACTACCCCTTGAAAATCCAACCGAAAATTATAAAATCCAACCGAAAATTCCAAAATCCAACTCCAAAATCCAACCGAAAATTCCAAAATCCAACTCCAAAATCCAACCGAAAATTCCAAAATCCAACCGAAAATTCCTGCTGAAAATTATCTATATCAAAAGTTTTTGTAAAGGCAAATTTCGTCTGGATTTTGGACTATAACCCAGCCGAAAGTGCCGCCATTAACAGTTTCGGTTGGATATATGTGGACGAAAAAACAAATTCCAAAAAGCAAATGAATGAAGTTGAAAAGGCAGCCTTTGTAGAATCGTCGGAAAAGGAGGTTATGGTAGAGTTTATAAGGGCATGTTATCACTAACAGATGACGAAATAGTGCGTCGTTACTTTCATTGAGGGATCATCGGAGTCTGAGATAGTTGCAGTCGGACGTTTTTTGCGTCAATTTTTCTTTCGGGAAGAGACGTAAAATCCTCCAATATACTCTTGGATGAGAAGTACAAGGCTAAAGTCTCTTGACTTCGGAATTTCTAGATCAATACCTTACTTAGACCAGGACTCGAGCCAATCCAGATACATCATAGTATCATCATACATATAAGAAACTGAGCCCAGTACTCATGGGCCTGTATATGGGCCTGACATGTGCATTATATCCGGACATGTTATATCAAATACCTTGCTGTACTTCATGACAGAACTTGCTGTAAAACTAGAGATAGTCCCGATCCTTTCTCATGACAGAACTTGCTCCAAGTCTATGCTCTCTGTCATCTGTCTTGCAGCCCGCAACAACATATTTTCAGACTGCCTTCCCTTGTGATTGATGTCTTGCACTGGAATCTCCTTCTTCGCAAGTTAGAATCTCAATGGACTCATTTACGTGGTTCCATATCAATTAGCTCCCCAATTTAGATGTACTTTTGAAGTATTTCTCATAACAAGCCCTCCAGACGAACCCTATGGCAGACCGGTTTCTGTTGCATTGAAGCCACTTGTGAGTCTTTTAAGGTGAAGAAAAAAATCTATGAAGGAAAATGTTGCAAGATAGTACAAGACTTATCAGGGCCTGGTCCTGGGCCTTGATGTTACTCCTTGGCCGTTTCCTTGCCATAAGCCCATAACCCATCCATATTGCCCAAAGAGATTTTTTTCCCCATTTTTCTTGCCCTTGTGTTCTAGCCAGTCAGTCAGGTGTTCAGCTATTTTCATTCCAAGGAAATATCACAATGTTTTAAAAAACCTCATTGCGTCATAAGAAGCACCGCCATGTTTTATTGGGGGTCAGATATCTAGGCTTGCTAAAGGTTGTTATGTTGTTCAACCTGAGTATTTGTGAAAATGGTAAGAGAATGGAGTTTAAGGTCACCAGTCACCGATTGACCTTCCCCTCTAGATTTAACCAGATTATTCAGTCTGTTTCCCCACGATGAAAACTTCAACCACCATAAATCCATGGAGACATAGTGTACAGTGCCACCATGAAAGCTGCGAGCTTACATCTACATCAGCAAAACTACCTTTCATGACAGTTTTTTGACCTGAAGGACACAGAAAGTACTGTTTCATCAGGAAAATCCAAATGTTATCACAATACTCTAAAATTTAGCATAGGACATCGATGTAATAAAACACACCTTTCTAATCAGAAAACATAAGACAGGTTTTAGGTATATGCCAGTCCATGAATCGGTGAGAGGCGAGTCATGGCAAGTACAGGGTTGTCCGATCATTGAAACTGTGTCATTTTTGCTCCTGTGTAGCGTCCTAAATCTCTGACAATGAAATCAGATTTCCAAGGTAATTTACAAACAAGATGAAGTATCTTCTTGGCAGGATTGTGCATGTCCCCTCAACAAACAGCTGCATTGTTGCTGAAATTGTGATTGCTTACAATAAATGGTGACCTCATTATGAAATGCCTTTCAGGTTAAACCAAGCAAGTATGGCCAATATATCTCTACTCACACCTGTCCATAATCTCATAAAAGCAGGTGTTGTCGCTGTACTTAAAATTTACACAAATCCAAATTAACATCACATTTGACTAGGGTTTTAAGTTACGTGAATTTGAGATGGACTGCAAATTCTTGCACAGAATAACTCGGGCAAGCTAAAACTCATTCACAGATTTCTCCCTCACCTGTCTGCAATGCATCTGAATTTGGTCGGCATGATGTCGCTGAATTCGGCGAAGTTGGAATTTCTGACGATGCGAGAAAACTCTACAATGGTAGCAGAACCTGTTTAAACACAAAAATTCAATTATTTTGGCGTTCAAGTTCTAGGCATGATGAGAGTACACACCCCACTATAGGGATTTGCCAATTTGCACCTTGCTTTATAGTACTTTCTGCACCCACCCTGAGCAGGGGGGGCGGGTTGTCATATTTGAACACTATATAGGTTCACTCAATGGGATGCATAATTGACTGCGCATAAAACTAAAAATATATTATTTTGAGGAAGAAACTCTTACCCAATCCTAAGACTTGTGAAAACTCCAGAATCGTGATATTTACCAACTAAATTAGCTGTCTGGCAATATACTCAGAGTAAATGTTGTGTTCAGGCATGAATGATGTTCTCTTTACTAATTACAGACTTCAAGTAGCATTTCCTCAGTTTGGATATATTTTTTTAAACCACCTCTCATAACAAGGCTTCCACATGTAAGCTTCTTACAAAATAGAAATAATCTAGTCTTTTATTGTCATATTCGGGAAACTCCTAATGCTATTCCAACATATCATTACAAACCAAATTGCACGACTAAACAAATGCTCAATTGTGTCACTATTGGACTGATACTATGAGATACATAGACCACTATTTCTAGCTATGCTGGTAGAGACCGGGATGATATCATGTGAAAGCTTGCACACAGGGATGACACTGGGTTTGTGCAAAGCTCGCATTATGCAATCCACTATATCCTAAATTTGCGAGTGTTCGGAGAGGGTTGTGATATGTTGATCATATAGCATGGACAAAATTTTAAGAGGATATACCTTTTCCAGATAAATCTGAAAAATCTTTATTCATTTGAGCTGTTTCATCTGAAAATTTCTCATGAGAGTTCTTCGACCTGAAAGAAATATAAAGCACATAATTTCATCAGAATGACTAAAAATTTGCACAATACTCTCTAGAACTTGGAATAAACATACAAATTATCATCCCAATAGACTGCTAACAGATATTTACCTTCAATAGTTCAGGAGCTTGTTGCTCATACTTGATCACGAACTTCTCCAAGAAAGACACCTTGGTTATTACCAAAAGTGAAGAGATGGCAATTTGATCCTTGTTAATGAGACCCTTGGAGACTAAAATTTGGTAAACAGAACACCTAGGCATAATCCTCTTCTCCAGGCTGAAACCCAGAACCGTTGGGCAGCTAGCAATAAGCAATGAACTAATTCCCATTTGATTCACAAGGTAATCCATGGTCTTTGATATCTTCGTCTCAGAGTGCGTCATACAGATAGGTTGCAACATAAAAGCATTTTGAATTTGATCTTCTGACCAACCCCATTTCCTGTAAGCATTCAACTTCCTTTCCCACGTCGATTTAGTCATCGCTGTGATTACATGAATAGCAGTAATAAATATAAACTTGGAAGGATCAAACCCCATACCCTTAACCTCCTGTACAATGTTCTTAAGCTTATCAGTTTCCAGCATAAATAACCTTGGCTGGTTGATTAAATACTTGACGATATTTGATTGAGGGACACCTTCATCTCTCAAACCCTGCATGTTTAGCAGCATCACTTTCTCATTTAGAGAGTTATTCATTGAGCGCTGGAGAACGGCAAACACGTATCTGTCAGTACCAACAATGTTTTTAATGAAATCGAAAGCCGGGATGATACTTTTTTCTAAATTTCTTTTGAGAATGTCTGGGTTGGTAGATAAGACCTTGGCAACTTCAAATCTTGAGACCTCTTTAGTGTTGAAATAATCAAGTTTGGGTTTAAGGGTTTTGTGAGCATTAATCAGAAGGGTCGCTGGCCTCTTATTGATGATTTTGGAGATGTCTGGTTTGGTGAATCCATGAGCTTCAAACAAGGTAACAACAGAGTCTGGATTGGATGTTGTTTTGAAATTAAGCTTCTTGGAAGCAGAAAGAGCTTGTTTTTCAGTCAATCCACATGAATTCATCAGGTAAGATACAACAAAATCAGAAGAAGAACCACTCTTTTGATCTATGGAAGAAGCAACCAAACAAGAAGAAGAAGCATTCTTGTTTTGATTAAGGAATGAAGAAGAAGATAAAAATCTAACCTTGTTAAATGAGTTTTGGGATGTAAATTGTGAGCATAAAGAAGGGGGTTTTGGATCTCCGCCATTGATAATCCTGCACAGAATCAAAGTGTTGCATATAGAAAGAAACATTGTTACTGAAAATGAAGAAATTGGAAAGTAAATGAAATTAGGGATTTGGAATCGCCTTCTGCTAGGGTTTTGTCTGAGTTCACTCGGTTGAGAGGAAATGAAAAGGAAGATTTCTTTTTAAATGTTGGCAAGATTCAGAGATGGACATGTCTTGGGCCTGGGTTTGACTTGGTACTGTAGAAGTTTTAGGAGTACGAAACTAGAGGCTAGAGCATAATGCAAATGTGCTGTTTTTGGGGCTGCTGATTTTCTCTTGGGACTTCAATCCACTAAACTTATCCAAACATCTTGATAAGGGATATCCTTAATATATACATAAATTTCTAAGTTAGTCCTAAACAAATAGTATAAATTAGCCTTACATATCCTCTTCTTCTCCAAGTCTTCACCACCACTACCAGCATACCACCACTACCACTATCAGTGCCACCACCACCACTACAAGCACTGCCGCCGCCACCACCACCACCACCACTAAAAAAAAAACATCATCATTTCTCAAAACCCCAATCACAAACAATTCACCACCACTTCCTCCCTTCTTCTTCTCTAAGTCCACCACCACCACTAAATCATTTTTTCTTTCTATCTTCCCTTCTTCTTCTCTAAGTCTGTCATTGCTACAACCAATGACCCAAGTATTTAAGAAGACCCAAGTATGCGGATCAAATATTGATTTAAACAAAACTCATCTTTTGAATCATGTTTTCATTGCTTATTTAGGTTAGAATCATCGAATTAGGTTAGTTATTTGCGGTTACAGGAAAATTTACGCCTTGGTTTTCATAGCCAATTGAGGCGTAAAAGTTCTCTGAAAATTTTACTCCTTGGTAACCAAGGCGTAAATTTTCTTTCATTTTGCTCACAGAAAACCAAGCCGTAAGTAGACCAACTGAGGCATAAAAATAACCAACTGAGGCGTAAATTGGTAAAACTGAGGCGTAAATTTCTTTTGTAACTAAATTTTTTGTAAACCAAAACTTACGCCTTGGTATATCGTGGCGTAAATTCTAAAACTAAGTCGTAACCTTGACTGATTGAGGCGTAACTACTAATTTACGGCTCAGTTCGATTTAAAACCAAGGCGTAAATTCTTCTGTAGCCACAAAAAATAAACCCAATTCTTCGATTCTAACCTAAATATGTAATAAAAACATGATATAAAGGATGAGTTTTGTTCATAATGAGTACCTCATCCACATAGATGGATATATGTTATAACTTATTACCAAAGGATTTACAACGTTGGTGGTGGTGGTGGTGGTAGTAGTAGTGGAGGTGGTGGTGGCGGTGAAAACATGGAGAGAAACTTACACCTTGTTGATAAATTTAAAGTTCAACACTAAATGAGTGGTAGTGGTGGTGGCAGCGGCGGCGGCTGTGGTGGTGGCGGCGGCGCTAGTAGTAGTGGTGGTGGCAGCGGCGGCGGCTGTGGTGGTGGCGGCGGCGCTGGTAGTAGTGGTGGTGGTGGCGCTGGTAGTAGTGGTGAAAACATGGAGTGGTTAAGCATAATCAACACTTGATTACTTCGAGTTTAAACACTAAATGAAGATAAAGACAAATTAGTAAAAATTGGATGGGTTTTCTACTTTTTATGTGGGTGACTCTATTTTGTTTTGGGTTGAAGCCCTAAAAACAGCACATTAATGCAAAGTATGAAGCGGGGAGGAAGGCAATGGAAAAGTTGGAAATGCCGTTACAATCGAGTGTCTTGAGCCCAAGGAAGAGGAACCGGGCAAACAAAGCTCCATCAAGTGTAGGAAAGGGCAAAAAGAACGGGAGTTTGACACCTACCACACAACCTAGTTACACCAAGAAGTGGACTCTAAAAGACATCACCCCCAAAAATGTATTTGCTCCCACTTCGTCGTCTCTTAAGCAACCTACTTTGGAAATAGAAAAGGGAAAGGGTAAGAAGATGTCGACTCCACAAGAGAAGGAAATAACTCGCAAGACGAAACATGCACAAGGTAAAATGAAGGCACATAAGGATAAGTCGGGTAAGCTTTGTAGGAAATTAAACATGATATATGATAACTACATGGAAGACCTTCCCGAGATCATTCGAACTCATATTATAAGCATTGAAGATGTTGAAGGGGATATCAATTGTGGGTATCATATAACGGACGAGCAACTAGGGCCCTTCACGGTTTTTCTGACACCCGGTTGGATCAATGTAACTACATTCGAGAGAAGTTAGACCACGCACTATGCAACAACCGGGATTTCTATTTGATGTTGAGAGATGGCATTGATGGAGTTGCGGGGCCAATATGGAATTTATTAAATTTCGACGGAAATTACGTGGGGGCACGAGTATCCTTGATAAATCTTGGATGGAATTTCCAATGTGTGGGTTCCTTATAGCAGAGGCATTCAATTGTGTGGTCCATTTCTTCTCCTTTGGTTTGAGTCAAACCTATGTACCGCCTAAATCTCCTTGCGATGCCAATGTGAAGGATAAAAGAATTTTTATCGGGCATGTAGGTAGATGTTATTTTATTGGTCCCAAGCTAGAACCGAGTTGCCCACTACCTCAATTTCATCCTGATACCTTTTTGCCTAACTTTGAGAGAAACTACTCATGTGATTTGTATGAAAAATACATGATGAAAATTGAAGAATGGAAAGCTTACTATATAGAGCAAGGCATCCCTCAATGTAACGTATTGGACTATGATAGTGAAGACTTGGACGATGATGTGATTGAAATGCACTCTTACATTGAAGAAGTAGAATCAATGGTCGGGGTTGAAGAAGTTCAAGGAATCGAAGAGATGGTCACCAACTTGGGTTAAAATGGAAGAAAGTGTTTCTTATGGATAAGATTAGGATAGTTATTGCATTGCTACGTTTTGTCGAAATCTTCTTGTTGGTTTTTGTTTGGAAATTCCATTTTTTGTACATCCCGAATATTTTTTTTGTTTCTCCTTCGGATTTTTAGTATTACATTCGGCTTTTCTCGTAAAATTTTTTGTTATATTCCATTATTTAAATACCCACTTAATCATGCATTGAATCAAGCATTACATAGGTAACCACATATTACATCCCCTTAGCATAATTATTGAATAATAGCAATTAAACTTACATGAAGAAATTAACTCATGACATATAACTGGTTGCGAGAAAAGTCTTGATGAAATGGTAGTGTTGTTCGTACTTGAAGGCTTCTCTTTTCCATCGTTTCCATTCCTTCACCATCCTAGCCACAATTTCATCATCGGTGTCATCCTTAAGTCGAGCCAATCTCCCCAAGTGCATAAATCCGTCGACATTTTTGTGTATGACACTACACGAAATTGCCTTTTTAGCAACGGCCCAGGGCCGTTGGCGGGACGCCGTTATTGTTGTCGTTACAATAATTACAACAACGGATCTGTCGTTGCTGTAATTATGATTACAACAACACATGCATCTGTTGCAGTAAATATTGTCACGGATGAGGCATACCATCATGCCGTGCCGCGTGGCAACCTACTGTAACGGTCTACCCGTTACGGTGGGCAGTAACTGATCAAACAACTCTTAACAACAACGTTTACACCCGACGGTGTTTTGTGCAGTAACGGTTTATCCGTTTGCCAGCTGGCATTTTTCGTAACTGTTTTGAAACAGCCAGCACCGTTTGCGTCTGCGTAACTGATACCCTAACTGTTAAAGTAACGGAATGTATTGGTGGAATCTATTTTCTAACGGTTCAGCACTTGCCACCTGTCCTTCTGCCGTAACGGATCCAACAACTTTTTCTCCCGTTAAACCACGGCGTGTAACGGATAAATTTTAACGGCTTAGTCAACGTTTTTATTCGTGGAAAACGCATCTGTAACAGTTTTAGGATTTGCCACGTGTTTTTACAACTAACGGATTTTGTGTAACGCCTGTTATCGTTGGAAGAAACTGTATTATTTTAAAAAAAAATAACGCTGCCAAGCGTTAAGCCCTGCGTTACAATTGCACCTGGAATACAATTCATTCTGGAATCTGGAATACAGTTCATTTGTGAACCTGCACTACAGTTCTTTCCTGAACCTGCAATACAATACAATTCATTTCTAAACCTGCAATATTGAATCGAAATCCTGTAATTTTCAATTCATTCCCACTGAAATACATCCATTCTCATTCAACTAATACACGCATTTCATTGAAACTCTGAAATGCATACAACCGTTTATACATCCATTCACTACACTCATTCACAACCCTAAATTTATAAAACAGACATACATACATTTTTGCATGTGTTTTTACTACTCCTAGATTAGAAGGTTGTGTGTTTCAGGAGTTTTCAGTTTATGCAATGTTCTGTAATGATACCTTGGATCAGAAGAAGCTTTTAGGACGCCGAATGGAGTAGTCAGTCGACCTCAGATGTGAGAGTTCTGTGAAACAAGGAAACAAAGCTTTGAGTTGTCTATATAGTTGACAGAACAACCACTTGAATAACATAATATGACCCACTAACAGAATTGTCTATAATCATATGAATAACATGCAATATTGGGTATAACAAACAGCTTCATCTTAGTTTAGGCTATGCGGTAAGGTAGCCGAAGCCCTGGCATACGCCTACGACATAATTCTCATCTTATATGAAAGAGAGAACAAGCTACAGTAGCTCAAATATTTGACCATAAAACTAAACTGATAATGAGCTTAATTCTCATTTGTAACTGAAGCACACTAGCAATCATACACAATCATAGCTTAATTAGAGTTCATACCTGAAAATAACTACTAGGGGAAATCACCAAAAAGATTAAGCATCCCAGTTCGTCCACTTCTACAGTAAATTAAGACAAGTTATCAGCAAATATCATTGATAAATTAAATGAAACAGGATATCACAACTAAAGCATTCAAGAGATAATGTCAGGTAATGAACAAACCTGAGCTTAAAAAAGGAGACCTGCAGCAGCACCGTGGAATAACAAGAATGAAAAATAATAACAGCGATGTCTTTAAAGGTTATCCAATGGTTGGAAGGAATTCATTCCAAAAACATTGCTAGTGGTTGGGAGGAATTCATTCCAACTCTTGGACAACCTTTGCAAGGACAATTTTCTCCCACTTCTGCACCTGCCATACCAGCAGAATCAACCCTAGATTACCTCCTCACTTGTATTCTCTAGCTTCAAGTCTGCGCGTTGAATCTTCAAAAAATAAACATAAAGATAGTAAGTATCAACCTTAGTTAATGTACCATAGAAATGATAACAAATACTGAAAACATGCATATTGAGAGTTTACTCACTAATGCAAGAAGCATCATCACTGGTCAAAGTATATGAACTTGATCACAACCTGAAAATAACAAAAGAGTAGACATAAGTTAGTAAGATGAGCACTAAAAGGATCAATCTCAGAAATTTCAATATCAGTAATATACCTTATATTCTAACTAACTGAGGAGCTGATTTGACAACGGAAAAGGCCACTTTCTCCCACTTGTGTGCCTGTCATACCAGCAAAGAAGAGAAGTGTACATGTAGGTCAGTATGAAACGAACTAGAATACATAATTATCCAAGAACATGAACGAGTAAGTAACTATGTTACCTGGTATTTGATTGTCTCTTTATAGCAAGCTCAACCATTCTGCAAGTTCCTGCAAAAATATAACAAACTAGTCATCTTCCCTCCTCCTTTACCCGGGCTGGGGACCGGCATCTCAAATGGCGGAGTTAAAAAGGGGTTGACAGGTACACAAAAGCAAATAAATAAATAAACAACATCGAATATTTGATACAAATATATATATATATATATATATATACACACACAACATACTAATAATAATAAGGATGTCCAAACAATTACACTTACACAAGTGTAACTCGAAATATGTCCGTACTTGATACCCAAAAGACCCAACAAAAAAAAAGCAGCAGTATATAGAAGTGTTAAAGTTAAGCTGCACAAAAAACCATTGCAAGAAGTGGGAAGTGCTCAAATAAGGATCATCCTGGTTATGGGCCATATAATGAAGCAATGTCCACCTACCAGATCTCCCAAAACATTGTAGTCATCCCCTTGTGGAGCATCGGGAACAGGATAGAGCGCATCCATAACTTCCTCAACAT
Source organism: Papaver nudicaule (assembly GCA_023529015.1). Classification (NCBI taxonomy): domain Eukaryota; kingdom Viridiplantae; phylum Streptophyta; class Magnoliopsida; order Ranunculales; family Papaveraceae; genus Papaver; species Papaver nudicaule. Next base: position 7,079 of record JAJJMA010159990.1, on the reverse strand, counting down.
AGACAACTCTCTCCACTTTGTGGTTCACGGTAGCCCCATGACAAGACTGCCCCTGCACTCCACCAAGTACATGACCAGTTGCAACTGCATCCCCTTTCCTGTTGATAAGACGCACCTGATGATCTCCCATAAGAGGTATAGCAGCTTCAGCAACAGTGTCAGCTACAGCAACTGAACATGATTCTCTGATTGGAGAATCAGAAAGATCACCAGGGGCAGAAGCTGTTTGACTGGAAGGAGAAGTAGTATCCTAAACCCTTCCAGTGGCAGCCATAAAACTCATAACATGCTGTAAGCAGGCACTAGTGGAAAAGGAGGGTTTTAGGACAGCCCAGGACTTCAGTAAAAGAACTGACGTGGGCCGTTTCACATGTAGTTCCGTGAGTATTCGTTCTTTCCAAGCTAAAAAAGCCAAAAAGTTAAAGAAGTGTTTTAATCCGTTCTTTCATCAACAGTGAGAGATCAACTCTTTTATATCAACGTTCAAGATGAAACAGTCCATTTTTTAACAGTTAAAACAAAAAACCTTATCTCTTTCTCCTCTTTTATCTTATCTTTTTCTCCAGTCTCTCTTCCTTATCCTTCACTTTTATCTTACCGACGAAGGGAACAAAATCTCCTCCTCTCTTCCTCATCTTCTTCTCTTCCTTTTCCTGATTCGTGTGTGCAAATAATGAGGGGAACATAACGTGAACCCTTGTTATTTTCTTCTTTCCCTACTGATTTCTTCTTCTTTCTCTTTAACTTATTTTTTCTTTTCCAAATCATGGAACATAGATTATTATAAGATTGTAGTAAGTTTGTTAATTGAAGTTAGATTTAGGGTATAAATCATGGGTTTGATTATAAAATTTAAGATTTTAGGGATTTCAGGGTTTCAACTGGAGTTTTCAAGATGGGATTTCAGGATTTTTTTGTTAATGGCGAATAAAAATGAAGGATGTGTTCAATATGATCGATTCCGGCTATGGGTTTGTTTCAATTTTGAGTTTGAATAGTTTTTTCAATTTATTATATCCTGTGAGTTGTGATACATCATGGATCCTGTAAAATTTTGTTAGCTTCATTATTTTCCTGTGAGTAGTGATCATGGATTCGGTAAAGTATGGGTTTTGGATTAATGTAATGTACTACTATGATATATTTTTTTCCCTTTATGTGAGTGTGGGTGATTATGAATATTTTCTGTTGAGTAGGTGTTGTTTGTTTGTTTGTTTGGTTGTTTGGCAACGGTGTTGACATCATCTTAAACTGTGAGATACGAAGGGTTAAATCCTTCCTAAAATGCAAGAAGACATCTGATCCCTTCTCTTATTTTTTATTATTAGTATGAAGTAATCTAGTGTTTTATTTAATTTATAATTTTTCTTCTCAGATATGTTTTCTGCTGATGATGATGTGTTTGATGTTAAAATCTGTTTTTTGCTTACAGATCAAATTTGTGGATTCGGGTTTTTGCTCATTCAATTTTGGTAAGGTTTGTTTCTTTTTTTGCTACGGGTTTGTAAAACAGATGAAACTATATGCTGGGCGATGGCACAGAAAGTAGTTCCAAGAAACTGAAGGTTGATATCCCTGGTCTCTATTTTCATTTTGGTCTCTTTAGTTTTATATGTATCACTTAAATTTTTATTTCCCTGCATAATCTTTATTCATGTGATTCTTTTTTTAAATTACTATGTGATGCGGGAAGCTACATTGTCTTCGAATTGGAAGGCTTTCCAAACACTTCGCTATGGAGAGGGTGAGATACTTTTCCCAAAGTCTTACTGTTCAGTCCATGTTGCAATCTTATCCTGCCCGAGTTTAATGATTTTAGATCTCGATTTATCATTCATGAGATACTGATTTAATTTTTATATAGTATTGTAATAATGACACATCTTTCTTCAGAGGTTTGCTGTTGGTTATTACATTGGATTGAGAATATGCCTGAAATCTATATGAAGTTGGCGCTTGTTATTTGTTATCCTGGATGATTGAGTGCTTTTCTCTTTTTTGCTTCAGTTGTTCTTGTGGCATATGTTAACCTAATGTTCTCAGAGACGTCGAGAAATTGGAAGTGAAGATAATCACCTTTGAGCACATGTAAAACATACTTTGCCTTCTATTTGTTTTGTTATCGGTTATCTTAACTTGTGAAATAGGAATCGGTCAGTTCTGAGTTTCAGTTTCTAAAAGTCCTGTGATTTGCCATGGTTTCATCCAAGAGTGCTTGCTTATTTTTGATCTCGTGTAGTATCATGTCTGTCTAAAATCTGAGAAAAAATTTGTCTTATTTTGGCATGTGTGCATTCAGCATCACTATTTCACAAGTCTGCATTCATATGCCTTGGCAAACTGCATCACTATTTCACAAGTCTGCATTCATATTCCTACTTTCGTAGTCTTGTTGAAATCGTATTTAGATTGCTTGATAAAAATCATTGGTGTTCTTCAAGGGATAATCTTTGGTGTTTATAAAATTGTTTTATAGATTGCTTGATTAAAATCGTATTTATGTCTTGCAGGTGAGACTTTGAAAGAATTATGTAGCGGAAATTCTTGGATTGGGTCCAATGACTTAGTTGGGTTCACGTGGGAATCTCATTTAGACTAGGGGTTGAGAACTTATGCAAGCTATAGTATTTGGGATGGGGTAGGCATATCCAATGGTAGATAATATTGAACTCATAGGATATGCTAGCCGAGGAAAATCATCTATCACAACATCCTCCACTCAACTGTGAGTCCGAATAACCTTCTAGCATACCCATCTAGGCATCTACTGTATTGTTGGTTGGGGTTATCTCAGTGTAGTTTCGTATCTTTGTTTTTAGCTAGTTTGTGTACCATTTCGATTCCGGGTCATGAAATCTGCTTGCAAATTAGTGTTAACTGTTTAATTGTGTATATTTCAGGTAGCATTAAATTTTGTCTAATTGGGTATAGGATCTTGGAGTGGCGTCGTTCTGTTCTTCCGTAAGTACATTGAACTTCTTTGAAATTGGTAACCACCCAATATGCTGGAAATCTGTTTGTCGTTGTATACTGACAATTATGTCTTCGTGCAGAGGTCGCTTGTTGGATGGTTACGGGAGAGAGACAGGCTTCAAGAATTAGAAGTTTATACTTGAAACTATATTGAGGCAAGATGTCGCTTTCTTTGATATGGAAACAAACAGGGGGAAGTCGTCAGAAGGATGTCTGCTGATACTGTTCTTATTCAAGATGCTATGGGTCTGAAACTGCTTGCATCAGTTGAACTTGGACAATTTTTAAAAGTTGATAAAGAACAACTAACTTACTATTGATTGTTTTACAGGTCATCAAGTTTATACATCTAATTGCAACATTTATAGGAGGTTTTGTGATTGCATTCCTAAATAGATGGCTTCTGACCCTTGTGATGTTAACCTCTATTCCACCAATGGTGGCATCTGGTGCGGCAATGTCAATTGTTGCAACCAAGATGGCATCTCGAGGACAAGATGCATATTCAGTAGCAGGGAATATTGTAGAACAAACATTCGGATCGATTAGAACGGTGAGAACTATTCTTTAATATAGCATTTCTGTCATGTTAGTTCTTTAAACATGTAACACAATTAGTTTCTGTACAGGTGGATTCATTTACTGGGGAGAAACAAGCTGTCTCTGATTATAACAAATCTATAACGAAAGCTTACAAATCCGGTGTTCACGAGGGATTGGCTACTGGGTTAGGCCTTGGTGCCGTTATGTTTGTCATATTAGCTAGTTATGGTAGAACTTAATATTTTTACTGGTTTGAATGTTTTTTATTTTGTTGATTTGAAACTTGGATTCTGTGTAATGTACAATGAATTCAGGTTCTAATGTACAATGAATTCAGGTTCTCCTTGTGAATGATGATGAGTTTTATGAAATCAGTTTTATTCAAGATTTTCATTTCAGCTCAATCAGATCAGTAAGCTCAGTCAGAATCATATAATTAGGATTCAGCCCAATCAGATCTGCCGAATGGGATTCAATGAGATTTTATTTTCAGTATTAGTTATTATTAAAATCTAACTGAAGGACTGCTTTTCACAGTTCTTATAAAGAACGTGCAAAGTCAGTTCTATTATAAAATCCAACAAAGTCCGTCCTACTAGAAAAGGACGACAATAATAGAACTGTTAGTAGTACTGACTTAAACCGTTCTTCTTTTCACTATTAGAACTGTTTCTAGCAGTTCTTAAACGGACGTTTTCCACTAGTGAGGACAAATACATTCAAAAATTGATCTGATTAGAATATGATATATATATACAATGCACAATATACACAAGACATAAATGAACTAATTATAGGAGATCATGTTTGAAGCTCACCTTTGAAAGAAGCGTAAGATCTTGCTGCATCTGGTTCATTCTAGCATCAGCATCAGCATCAGTGAGTTTGCTTTTGCCAGAAGATTTAAGGGCCGCCCCTACTTTCATATTTACTACCTGCTTCATGGACATAGTTGAGGAAAAGGAACGGCAATAGCTCCTTGGCTTGTCAACTCCAAACACTTCAGAAAGTGGATCGTCATCAAAAGACAGCTCCTCTAACTCTCCATCGCCAGCTTCCAACAGGGCCTTTCTCTTCTTCAGTGCAGCTTCCACTAGTTTCTGAAATTCAAGGGAAATTTTTTTTTTTGTGTAAGAGTCTTGTGTACGTGAACATTCAAAATGTATGAGTCTTGTATACTCACATATTTGTCATCAAGACCCGTCACTATGGCTCCATTCTTGCGCTTGTGTCCAAGCAACCATTGTTCTCCACGGCATTTAGCAATAGGTTTTTTCTCTTCTTTAGACTGTATAATCGGTATGAACAATATCAGGGGTTGTAAAGGTAACATCCAAGGAGAATTTAAATGTTCTTAGAGAATCACCAAAGTACTTACCACCATGTAGCTCTTGTTGGCATATGAGAGTCTTCCTAAGCAATGTGTGTACTCTCTATGCTTCTGATTAGCTCCCAACTTTTTATGCTTCTCTGCAACTCCTTCCTCGTGCTCGTTGTCGATAAACCGCTCCCAGACATCGGTGTTCATGCCATATGGACACTGGGCGCAATCATCTCTTCCTTGGTATTGCATAAGTCAAGGATTTTGGTCCGTAGTCCCCATTTGTGGGACCTAAACTTCTGTGGAAACATCCCAGAAACGGCCACTCTAGCCAGAGCATCGTCGATGGGGAAACAGAAAGTGTCATGAAAAGAACAAGAAAGTATTTATGTCAGCAACGAAAGACTGCGGTTGGCATCAGCGTAACGCACAAATGGACAAAAAAAAAAGTGGTTGTATTATAGATTGAAGGGAGATCTTTACCATTAGAGCGGCCCACATCGTGTCCTTGCACTTTTGAGGTACAAGCCTCCAGTCTTTGCAGTCGACGGGACAGTGGGATCTGATGAGCTTTCCAGTCTTGGTAGCAAACCTACTGGCGTTTACTCCATTGGTCGACCATGCTCATCGAGGTCAACGAGATATCTGGATCGAAGGATTCTTGGATCACAGCTATTGGTGGGAGTACTGGTAGTTTGAGAAGCATCAGGACTACCACTAGGAGGAGTACCACTAGTGGTTGGTGGTGAAGTTTCATCTGAATCCTGACTTGACATCTTCATACAAACGAACCAAAAACAAACAAGAAACAACATATGAGAAAACTTGAATACATAGCAAGTTATGAAAGTAGAAAACTAGAACTTTGGTTGAAACCCTAAGTTTGGATCCATAGATCACAACACCCACAAGTAAGTAACTTATTAAGCATAAACAATAGAAGCAGTGAACAATAAAAAAACTCAACTATTCTTAAAGCAAACAACAATTGTTAAGCATACACAACCTAAGAACCAAATGAAAAAACCAAGATAGATCTAAAGAAATTACCTTTCGAGATTGATTGAGGTACAGGGTTAGATGCGTGGTCAGAGGTATGAACGATGTGAGTGAAGATCGGAAGAGAGTTTGTGAAAACAGGAAAACGGCAACAAAGCTTCAACTCCATCTTCTCTTCTTTATAGAGAAAAAGTAGATTCAAAATGTTTCTGAAATTTGGAGAAGGGGGAAAAGAAATTTGAGAGGGAATCGAAAATTTTGGAGGAAAAAGAGGAATTGGGAGAGGGAAACGAAAATTGAAACAAGTATCTGAGTTGGGATTTGAGTGGGAAACGAAAATTTGAGATCTAAAAGTTAGCTCCAACTTTTGGACAGAGAGTAAAGTTGCCCAAAGTTTCAATACTAGAAGAGAGATATGTTTTTGGTCCCAAAAATCGAGGTGAAAAGATCATACGGATCGAGCTTAAATGTTGCGATTGACTTTGTCAAGTCAAATTAAAATTTTGGTCAACTTCAAAAGTTAGGGTAGGACATGGGCCACCAAAATAAAATCATATGACAATTTCTTATAACAAAACACGTCCAATTTGGAAGGTGGAGATTTCGCTTAACAATAGTAATCTACGGTGGATATTTTCTTATAAAAATTAGTAATATTTATGAGACGGTTTGTTATATTCCGTCGAAAATGCAAAGGCAGATTAGAATTTCTGATATAGGGATTTGTTTGATATTGTTGTTTGGAGATTTGTTTTCATAAGAATTGATTTATAAATGTTAACTAATAACTGATTTGTACCAATTCAAAGTGAAATTTGTTTGATCCTCAACTTTGGGCAAGAAATTGAGTTAGAATCTTCTTTGAACACCAAACCACTGCCGAACTTGCCATACTATGAGTCAGGATCTTTCACAGAACCACTGACTCTATCCCTTTATGAAAAATTCAAGGAAGAATCCTTGTAGAACTCTAAAAGAACCCACTTTGGGCAAGTTTGAGTTACAATCTTCCTCTGAACTCCAAACCACCCACTAAAATTGTAATGTTTCTGAGACGATTTTGTTGTTTCCGTTGGAAATTGTAATGTAGGTGAGACGATTTTTTTGTTTCCGTCGAAATAGTGATAATTCTGAGACGGTTTTGTTTTTTCCGTACAAAAATAGTGCTGTATTTGAAAATCTTCCTCTGAACTCCTAACCACTCCCTAATTTGCCATACTCTGAGCCAGGCTCTTCCAGAGTA
>JAJJMA010159982.1:0-13329 GCA_023529015.1 Papaver nudicaule | reverse complement strand
AACTTTTATAGTATGTAAGAAAACATAAAAACAGAAACACAGCTGTACACATCTGAGACACACGTATGAGGAAGCGTGTGTAATACACATGTGGAGAATAACAGAAAACGTGTGAGAAACACGTGAGCAAAATAAAAAGAAAACCTATGCTGCTGTCGTCAGACACTTAGTGTCTGTCAATAGTATTCAGCAGGATATAGAGTTGTAAACCCTTTTGATGCAATGCAATTTCCTTTAGTATTAAGTTTTTTTTTTTAATAAACTCGTCTTAGCCATAGACCTATACCAAGAATCTCGACGAGATATCGTCCGTCTCTGCCGAGATTGACTACCTTGTTGGGCATGGCACCCCAGACTCGAGTACTTTTACAAAACCTTGGGCTTCCCTTTGCTCAAACACACACCCCCCCCGCAAAGCCTCTTAACCACACGGTGGTATCCGGCTCATAACAACAAAAGTACACACATGACCACAACAGTCTTTTCTTTTTTCTTCTTCTTCTTCTTCTCTTGGTTTTCTCCTGAGCTTTCGCAACGAATTACAACAAAACCCCACATCTTTCTCTTCAGATCAATATATTCTCTTCCAACTTCATCGCAAAAAACCCTAGAAATCTCTCAAGACCCTCAACCACTTCGATTCCTTTCCAATTTTTTGAAAATCCTTCCAAATCTACGTTTTACCACCGGTACGTTCTTCATTTGCAATATCTCAGAGTAGAAGAAGAACGAAGACGGAAACTGAAATACTGAGTCAATGTGTGTGCTTATGAAGTCGCTTTGTATCTTTCCGAATCTTTGATCTGGTGAGTGTCTTTGTTAGTTTGTTCCTAAAACCCTAGTTTTCTGATTCAGCTGCTTCTGCTTGGTCTTATTGTAGGATTAATGGAGTTTAACTCTGTTTTTCTTCAAAACCCTAGCTTTTACCTACTAATGCATTTTTAGAAAAATATTTATTTTATTTTCCATTTTTTTTTATCACTCTTGTGACTGGTGGAAGGCACGGCCCAAGGAAGAATTCTGTCCCTAGTACTAACTAATCTGTCTTATGAGCCTATGAGCTGTTTCCTAGTCAACTATGAACCCTAAATATGTACACATTCGTGACTTAGAAGTTAATATACAGGAAAAAAAAACTCTGTTGTGGTTATTTTTGTTTTTGCAACTTCTAGAAGTTTGAAATTTTCCTTACTGGTATGATGTTTTGCATGTTTACTCAGTTAAGATTTCTAGTGCGCGTAGTGCCACACTTAGGTATGGCTATGCATGGACCATGTAGTCATTCATGTGATAATGCCTAGGGGAACAATACTTGCTGCGATTACAGTTTATTATGTGTAATGTAACTGTTCTCTTTGATGAGCAGGTACTTGATGAATTAGATAGCTGAAAGGTTATTATGGCCTCCAGAGGCCCAAGGCCTAAGGCCGAGCATGAAACTAGACCTAAGCGCCAAAAGGTAAGTTTATGTGTACATCTTTGATGTTGAACGGAAGTTTATTCTTGTGCTGTTTGTTGCATCATTTGGAAATGTTGTAATTAAACGCCTGCCTGATTAAAACTGCTTGTAGAATGGAAACAGATTTGTAGATCTATGTACTTTTTTTATGCCATTCTCCAATCATTGATCAATGAGCATTGGGAAAATGGAACCACGAAGTTCATCTGCCTGCATCTCTCGTTGGCTTTAGTTTCTAACCAGGACATTATCTTTATCTCATGCTTTAGCCACATTTATGTATGCACTAGTCTTCTACTGTGACATTTGTTTTATCTTAATACCTCTTGCCTTCGTTTTCCATATTGGGGTATCTTTCTTTGAAATTAGTTCGACAGCCATATTTTGACATAAGTAATTCTCCGTAGAATTAGGTGAACGAGAACTTTAAGACCCTATTTCTTTGATTATTTATGTGGCCTTCAGGCTTGGTCTTTGCAGAATGTGTTTTAGTCATTGGTGTATCATCCCACTTAAACAAGTTCTTGTTCTTTATCTACTCACTTGATACGTAGGATTTCTCTGCAAAATCAGGCCTTATTTTACCTTTCACCGGGGTCTACAGCTCCGCAAATATATTAGGTATGCAGGTCTCAAGACTCTTAACCGCATGTGGTTCATAAAAGAGTCATAATTCTTTCATGTGTAATCTTAGATGCAGTTAGACATCTTTTAATAAATGTTATGATTACAACCAAAAGTAGAATCTTTGTGTCTAACCTTGTGGTGTCAAAATTGAAACTTTTCAACGCCATCATATCACTTTGATTTGACTTCAGTATTTTATTTTTTGAAACAAGGTGCAACCCTTTTGTACTATGTTAATTGTTAATCAAGGTGCACAATAGACGAGGGAAGAAAAAAAGAACAAATAAAAAAATAAAAAAAACAGGGTGGTATCTTTCGCGCTACGCAAGATATGATTCAGTTAACTGGTGCTTCTTTCATTTACTGATATAGAAGAACCTGGCTCTTGTCTGCTTGGTAAAATTAGCGTATGTGGGTTTTGACTTTTGATATGATTATCTTTGACATTTATATTGTTTTTGTAGGCACTTGAAGTTTCTAGAGAACCTCGTCGACCCAAAACGCATTGGGATCATGTTTTAGATGAGATGGTTTGGTTGTCCAAGGTATGTTTTACCAGCTCAAACATCATATCTTATTGTGAGGCATAATTTTTCTGGTGCCTTTCTGCTTCCAATAAATTATTTCTCTATGCTAGCTCTGTAGTTACTGCGTACTTGAATTGGCTTAGGCGACTTTGGAATACATGTGATGCCATTTGCAGGGTAACCTGACTTGATAATCTTGTAATTGGCAGGACTTTGAGTCGGAGAGAAAATGGAAGCTAGCTCAAGCTAAGAAGGTTGCTATAAGAGCCAGCAAGGGCATGCTGGACCAAGCTACTAGAGGAGAAAAGAAAGTGAAGGTTTGCCTTTTTGGCCTTCTAAAACGTAGAGCTATCATGAAAAGCACCTAATAACAAGAGAACTATCTTGTGAAATAATAATTTTTGGTGTTGCTGATAGGTGGTGTGTGAACACCGCACATACAACTCAATCTCCCTTATTCTGCAGTGCTAACGCTGGAACATGATCTAATGATGTTTATTTTTTTCGTTTGTGACTCAGGAAGAAGAGCAGAAGTTGAGAAAAGTTGCACTTAATATCTCCAAGGATGTGAAGAAGTTTTGGACGAAAATCGAGAAGCTGGCAAGTTATATATATATATTTGTATATAAATTGGAAATTTCAAGTTTCCATGTGCCCCTTTTTGACATTTGCATTCGTCACACATGATTACAGGTGCTATACAAACATCAGCTGGAGCTCGAGGAAAAAAAGAAAAAGGCACTGGATAGGCAGCTTGACTTTCTTCTAGGGCAAACAGAAAGGTGAAATCTTGCGTAATCAAGTTTTTATTTATGTTTCATTACCTGTTTTTTTTTTTATCGGCATTTACCTGATTGATGAGGGGAAAAACCTTCCAGCTAGATGCATTTTTCTAATAGGATTCTCTATCTGTTAGGTACTCGACAATGCTAGCAGAAAATCTTGTCGACATGCCATACCCACATAAGCAAATATGTTTAGGTTCTACGACTGAGCAACATATTAATCAAGACGACGATGACAACGAGGATCAACAGATCGATGCTGATGAATATGAAAAAGATGATGAACAGACTAAACATGAAAATGAAAAAGGAGATCAAATAATTAGCCATGGCGATGAAGAAAGAGATCGGCAGACTATTCAAGTGGCTGATGAAGGGAAACCAAATGATCTTATGGGATTACTTGACGGCCCTGGCGGTAAGCAGAATCCTGTTTGTTTTTTTTTTCATTTACTGAGTTTCTCTAATCTCCTTGAAAGGCTGACATAGTTTGTACAGAACCTTCGTCAGATCATATGGATGTCGATGGTGATTATGATGTACAGTCAGAAGATGAATCTGTGAGTTTTATTTCTTTTTCTCCCTTTAAGGTGATGTTTGCTATAAATAGTTTCTAGGAGAGCTACATATACAGTCATCAAGATTTGTAGTTGTGTAACATGGGTATGAGATGTCCAACAACATTCTCAGCTACCAGGAAGAAAAGAGAGTTTGAGGTGGCAGGATGCTTTCGAAAAACCTGAAAAGCAAATAAACTTATTCACATGTGATCTAGCGTCAGGCAATAACTAACTTATGCTTCAGATCGTGATATGAATAGAAACCCACAACATTAATGTGTTTGCTCATCTTTTCTGTAATGTTAGAAGACCCTTTTAACTGTTCTAGTTCTTCAATGTTCTTAAAAAGGAAAGCGTTACTGTGTAATACTAATTTGATTTGTATTTCGTACCTTAAAACAGTTGAATAAAATTTCGTACAAAAACAATGGTTTCATTCGTTCCTGTTTTTTTTTCCTAGATACTACTGTTGGAATTTTGATAGGAACATGGTGTATGTGATGTTCTGATACACCATTTATTTATCAGTTTGAGTATCATTTTTATCTGATGGTACAGTGGTCTGTCTGTGCCTGTATTATGGTTGCAACCGTCTCCGATTTTTCCATTTATCCAATCTTTATGAGGAACTACATTTTCATTGTCATGCTGCTGTTACAGGAGGATGACGAGCATACTATTGAAGAAGATGAAGCTCTGATTACTAGGGAAGAAAGGAAAGAGGAACTGGACGGTTTGCAAGATGAAATGGATTTGCCACTTGAGGAGCTGCTAAAGCGTTACAAGATTGGTACAGGTGATCTTGCATAATTTGTGAATCACATTTGCTGTGTTTTAAGCACATCTATTCAGTTTAGCCTTAATTGTGTTCTTAATTGTAATTAATGTAATCATTATCAGTTAGCAGGGAAGAGTCTCCAGGAGGGGAAGATTCTGCCAAACTACTCATAGAGCATGTGAATCTGGGTGAAGGTAAGAACCAGGATATAGGGTCTCTGTCTGTTATAATCCTGTTAATTCATTGCTGCGTAAGTTTCTGAGATAAAACGAACAAAATTTAGCAGGCAAGGATGCTCATATTTCTAGTACGATGGATGCCGGTATCTCATGTGCAATCAACCATCATGTTGTAAGTTAATTTTTTCTGTGAAGCTGGTAGTGAATTTTGGAATATTTTAGGAATCACATTGAAATTTTCTGCTTTACAACAGGGTGAAACTAATGGCGATATATCCATTAAAGATGAGCACATATCAGGTTCTGATATTGGTGTAGGAGAAAACCAGGATGCCAGTAAATCTGAAATGCAGTCTACATTTTCCGATTGTAGTGATAATCAGGAGGTGAGGAAAGTTTGTTCTTTGATTTTGTTTAATCTTCTGCAGTTATATGTGCTAAGATCCTATTAGGTTCCAGTTTCTGATGTTACTCAGTACTTTTACCTGTCAGAAAAATAAGGAAACGTTAACTCATGGTTCTATATTCTTGGAACCATCAAACGAAGGAACACGAGTGTTTGGCTCAATTATTGTGCAGCCCTCCCATTAGATTATTGGTTGTAGTATTGCCAGTTATTTTCGCATGCTTTTAGTGATAACTACCCTATAAGCATTACACGGTGTTCTGACTTGTAACGGTCTCTAACTTCATCATTTGAAACTACCTTGTCCAGTATAACCATTGACATTTCTCAGGTTATTAAGTTAAAGTTAATACTCACGAGTTAATTGCCGGGTAAAGTTTTAGCTAACCTGAAAAACTAGATCTATACTTATAATTACTTATCTAGTTAGCACAAGCATCAATAATTGTGCATCTTGAATATCAAGATCAATAATGAACTGATAGTCTCAGAATTTGATCTTGGTACAATATATTTCAATTGTTATGCTCCTTGTGGTTTGTTCAATTCTAGTTCACTTTTGCTCTGTAGGAGGATGGAGACTACATTCATGTTGCTGGTGAAGAAAAGGTACTGGACAGTGAAACTCATTTACCTTTGCATGCTTGTTCCATAATCAGTTGGTTCACTTAGTAGTTACTCAAGCTTGTTTTAAGTAATGTATGTACTACCTTGCCGTGTACATGCATGTGAAGCCGTCGTATTGTGTTCTAGGTTCTAATTATTGTTCATAAATAGTGAGACTGAGAGAATTAGTTGGTGCTACATTAGCACTTTCGTTGATCAATTTTTTTTTTTTTTAAATTATTGATGGGAGTAAGTCTACAAAGTTACACACTTACTAAACACGAGGAAGTATTTCTTTACAGTACTAAAGGTTACTATTTATGAGGTTGTCTCTTCTTTTTCTTTTTTACAATATTATGTTTTGAATCATGTATGCTAACAGCCAAGGATGTTTTTGTTGGTTGTATATGAAGGATGATGAGACAACCTTGGTGGAGGAGGAGGAGCTGGCAAAAGATGAAGCAGGTGATGCCGTAAATGAGGTAAACAAGTGTGCAGTGTAGATTTCTCCCTCTTTTTTCTTCTAAATTACTCTGGTTCTTCAGGATCATTTAATGAATCTTTTTGTTTTGAGTAACTAACTGGCAAGATCCTAGTTTTTGTTTGTTAGGGTTTTCTGTCTGTTCTACTTAACTTCACTTCTACCTTTCCAGATTGAACTACTGCAGAAAGAGAGTGAAATACCCCTCGAAGAATTGCTCGCAAGGTATAAAAAGGTAGGATTTGGTGTAAGTAAAAAAAATGTTTGGTGCTCCAGCGCGTATGATTGGAGTTCGTCTCATATTATCTTTCTTTGTCAGGATTACAATATGGAGGAGGATGAAGATGATGCCCATGGATATACATCTGACAGTTCTGAAGATTTGGTAGACCTTCAAGCTCATCAAGATGTCGAAATGAAAGGGGCCTCTTCTCCACTGAACAAAGATGCACCTCTGGAGGCTCAACCTTGTGAATCTAAACCGACTATTGCAGAACAAGAAGAGGAAGAATTGAATATAAAGTCCGATAATGAAAAAGATAGCGATGATATAATTGCTGATGCTGCTGCTGCAGCAAGATCAGCCCAACCAACGGGCAATACTTTCTTGACCACAAAAGTACGTACGAAGTTCCCTTTTCTTCTAAAGCATCCTCTTCGTGAGTATCAGCATATTGGTTTGGATTGGCTTGTCACAATGTATGAGAAAAGACTTAATGGTATATTAGCTGACGAGATGGGCCTCGGGAAGACTATCATGACTATATCTCTCCTAGCACACCTTGCTTGTGAAAAGGGAATTTGGGGTCCACATCTGATTGTTGTTCCCACCAGTGTCATGCTCAACTGGGAAACCGAGTTTCTTAAATGGTGTCCTGCTTTTAAAATTCTGACTTACTTTGGAAGTGCAAAAGAGCGCAAGTTCAAGAGGCAAGGGTGGATGAAGCCTAACTCCTTCCATGTGTGCATTACAACTTATAGACTTGTAATACAGGATTCAAAAGCTTTCAAGAGGAAGAAATGGAAATACCTGATTCTAGATGAAGCTCATCTGATAAAAAACTGGAAGTCCCAGAGATGGCAAACTCTTTTGAACTTCAACTCAAAACGGCGTATATTACTGACTGGGACACCTTTACAGAATGACCTGATGGAACTCTGGTCTCTGATGCATTTTTTGATGCCCCACGTTTTTCAGTCGCACCAGGAGTTCAAAGATTGGTTCAGCAACCCTATATCAGGAATGGTAGAGGGACAAGAAAAAGTTAACAAAGAGGTAGTTGATCGTTTGCACAACGTACTTCGCCCATTCTTACTGAGAAGGTTAAAGAGGGATGTAGAGAAGCAACTCCCTGGTAAACATGAGCATGTCATTTATTGTAGACTCTCTAAGCGGCAGAGGAATTTGTACGAAGACTTTATTGCTAGCTCTGAAACACAAGCAACACTGGCAAGTTCAAATTTTTTTGGCATGATCAGCGTTATAATGCAATTGCGTAAGGTCTGCAATCATCCAGACTTATTCGAAGGCCGTCCGATCATAAGCTCGTTTGACATGAGTGGCATTGATATGCAGTTGAGTTCTTCAATCTGCACAATGCTTTCTTCTGCCCCATTCTCTGAAGTTAATTTGAAGGGTTTGGGACTACTTTTTACTGATCTAGATTTCAGCATGACCTCTTGGGAAAGTGATGAAATTAAAGCAATTGCTACCCCCTCGAGTATGATTGAAGACCGTGTCACCTCAGTAAATGTAGGAAAAACTGGTTCCAGACACAGGCCATGCAGTTACATGAGAAAAGGTTATGGAACCAATATTTTTGACGAGATTCAAAAAACTCTTAGGGAGGAAAGATTGAAGGAAGCAAAAGAAAGGGCAAAATCTATTGCATGGTGGAATTCCTTGCAATGCCGCAAAAAACCCATGTATGGAACAAGCCTTAGAGATCTTGTTACAGTAAGGCATCCTGTTTTTGATATACACCAACAAAAAAGTAACCCTTCATGCTACTTGGACTTCTCCTCAAAGCTGGCTAATATTGTGCTGTCACCAGTTGAACGCTTCCAAAGGCTGATTAAGCTTATTGAGTCTTTCATGTTTGCTATACCTGCAGCACGAGCCTCATCACCTGTTTGCTGGTGCAGTAAAAGTGGGGCAACAGTATTTTCCGATCTATCATTTAAGGATAAGTGCACCGATGTTTTGGCGCCCCTTCTCTCACCCATCAGACCTGCCATAGTTCGCCGACAAGTATACTTCCCTGATAGACGGCTCATACAATTCGACTGCGGTAAGTTGCAGCAGCTTGCGGTGCTGCTTAGGCGACTGAAATCAGAAGGTCACCGAGCGTTAATATTCACTCAGATGACTAAGATGCTTGACGTCTTGGAGGCCTTCATAAACTTATATGGTTACACCTATATGCGTTTAGATGGTTCAACCCCGCCGGAAGAGAGGCAGACGTTGATGCAGCGGTTCAACACAAACCCTAAGATTTTTCTTTTTATATTATCTACCCGCAGTGGAGGTGTTGGTATTAACTTAGTTGGAGCAGATACAGTCATATTTTATGATAGTGACTGGAATCCTGCTATGGATCAACAAGCTCAAGATCGATGCCACAGGATAGGTCAGACACGTGAAGTACATATCTATCGGCTGATCAGTGAAAGCACTATCGAGGAAAATATTCTGAAAAAAGCAAATCAGAAGCGTGTTCTTGACGATCTGGTTATACAGAGTGGTAGTTACAATACTGAATTTTTTAAGAAGCTTGATCCACTGGAGTTGTTTTCTGGCCATAGAGAACTTCCAGCTAAGAATACACAGAAGGAAAAAAGTTCCAACAATGGAGTGGAGGTTTCTTTGTCAAATGCTGATGTGGAAGCTGCTTTAAAGCAAGCAGAAGATGAAGCAGATTATATGGCTTTGAAGAAAGTTGAGCAGGAAGAAGCTGTAGAGAATCAGGAGTTCTTGGACGAGGCCATTGGAAGAGTAGAAGATGATGAATTTGCAAATGAGGATGATGCGAAGTTTGATGAGAAGGCTCCTGAGGATCAAAGCACCTCGATGGCAGCCTTGGATAATGATGTTGATGCCCTCTTGAACGGAAGTGATCCAAATAATGACAGGATTCTCACTTTGACTGGTACTGAAGAAGATGATATGCTAGCTGATGTGAAACAGTTGGCAGCAGCTGCTGCAGCAGCAGGGCATGCGAGTTCGTCATTTGAAAATCAACTTCGGCCAATTGATCGGTATGCAATGCGATTTATGGACTTGTGGGATCCAATAATTGACAAGTCTGCACTGGTTTCTCAAGTTAACTTTGAGGAGAAAGAATGGGAGCTAGACCGCATTGAGAAGTTCAAGGATGATCTGGAAGCTGAAATTGATGATGACGAGGAACCTTTCTTATATGAGGGTAAGTACCATGTTGGGATTTTAAAAAGCATTATTTATTCTGTTTGTAGTCTGATTTGGAGTATCATCCTTCTGTTCTAAATTGATGAGTTGTTATTATCCAATTTCACTGCGCTTAAAGTAAGATTGACTTGGTTCTGTCGTTTTATCATGCGATAACACTATCCTTCCAGAGTGGGATGCTGATCATGCAACCGAGGCGTATAGGCAACAAGTGGAGGTCTTGGCTCAGCGTCAGGTTTGTGCTTTAACATTTTGCTTTGGTATTTTCCGCAAATAGTCTGGTTTTGAAATAAGAACAAGGATCCATCGCATAGTATGCAGGAATTACATACCCAACGATTTCTGAATTTTGGCTAGTCTTTTTTGTTTTTCATTGTAGCTGTTGGAAGACCTTGAATGTGAAGCAAGAGAGGCAGAAGATGCAGAGAAAGAAAAACTTGAATCCCTAAGGTAACACTTCAATTAGAATATTGTTGGTTCTGTGGGGATTTTCCTAGTTTCATCTGGCTATCGTTTTTACTACTCTTTGGTCACTGATGTTATAGTTATTATGTGTGAAGGACTGTTATCATTATTGGTGCCACAAATAACTAAAACGATAAAACATGACGGGCTTAATAATAATAGCAAACATCCTATGCATGGGTAATTGTTAGATATATCAATATCCAGGAACTATCTGGACTTTTATAGTATGGGCATCTTATATCACTCCATCGTTGTGCACTGTCCTTCTGTGCTGTGCCGACACTACGAAATCTACTCTTCCATGTCTATCTCTCAACCACTTTTGTGGAAATACTAAGCCTTTGTATCACCACATCATTTGCTGTCACATTTTCAATCACGCGTAAAGTGTCTATACTCTGCTGTTTACATTGTTGGTTTTTCTCTGGAGAGTTAAACAGATTATTTAAGAAACCGAGGGCCATGTATTCACATATATGCATGTCAATTTAGGAACATTGGGCGTTCACCCGTAGTTTCTCTTCTTTCGGTAGTGCTTGTTTAGACAGATAATCTGACACTAATGCCCTATGCATTCCCAAAATCCTTCGTCGTATGATGTTGTTAAGATAGTTATGACTGGGCCCTCAGGTTTAGGTAAAAGCGTAAGCATTTTTCAAATAATCTTCTGACTACTTTCTCGCAACAATTTCAAGTGGCTTCAATATTACAGCTTGAATGATGGTGGTGCCATTATTTACAGTATCTTCCTTGCTATAAAAAGGTTGGAGGCATTGTTTATGGTCATTTAGTTGGTAGTGCTACCCGCTATAAGATCTTTCCTGTCAATGTGAGATATTAAGTCGAACATGCACGTAATATAATTTAGAAAAGCTACATTTCTGTGTTATTCATCCTAATATATGAATGCCGTTCGGACATCTGCACACCAAGTATAATTTGAATATTCTGATTATTCTGAGCAGGATTGAGGCGGCGGCGGCGGCGGCTGAGATTAAATCCAAACCGAAAAAGAAAACAAAAAAGAAGAAGTTCAAGTCTCTCAAGAAAGGAGCTCTAGCATCTGAAGTGGAAACAACACTAGAAGAACCACTTGATTATATGTCCATTGATGACGAGTCTATGTATGCTGACGATTTGGATTCTTATTCTGACTTTATTCCATCACATTCACCTGTTCAGAAGAAACGTAAGAAGGCTCATACCACACAAAATGCAGACGAAGAGAAAACTAAAAAGAAAAGCACCAAAAAGCAAAAGAAGGGTCCTCAAAACAGTCGTGCAGCTTTGGAGTACAGTTCTTTGGATAAGCAACATGCAGGCGAGTTGGTGGTTTTGGACCTTGATCACAGGCCAGCATGCAGGAGCAGAATGGGGGGGAAGATATCCATTACGACCATGCCCGTGAAACGGGTTTTATTGATTAAACCGGAGAAGTTAAACAAAAAGGGTAGCCTTTGGTTGAGAGGTTGTATATCCCTGTCTGATTCATGGTCATCATCGGAGGATGCGATACTATGTGCTATCGTGCATGAGTACGGTACACATTGGAGCTTGGTGAGTGATGTTATCTATGGGATGCCTGCTGGTGGGTTTTACAGGGGAAGGTTCCGCCACCCTTTTCAATGCTGTGAGAGGTTTAGGGACCTTTTCCATAAATATGTTTTGTCCATTGTGGAAAGTCCCAATAATGATAAGGTCACCAATACATGCTCCGGAAAGTCCATCCTCAGAGTAACAGAGGTAATATCTTCAATTACGCTAATGCCCCTTTAAACAAAATTAAATTTGCATGTGTTGCATGAGACTGTGATTCTCTACTAGGTTGATAGGCATTTCCTTGAGATGGAGTATTTTTTTTCCGTTGCTAAATGTTGTAAATTATATTGAATTACGCTAATGGCCCACTAAACAAAAAGTTTGATGCCTGTACTAGGTTGGTTGACTGGCATTTCCTTGAGATGGGGTAGTCATTTCATAGCCAAATGATATGAATTGTAGTAAGCAAAGTACAGGAGGGAATAATTAGGTTTCCCCCGATTCTCTACTGCACAAGCATTTCCAAGAATGTCATAATTATTTCATAACAAGAAAGTAGGAGGTTGTAAATGTTTTGTTGGTTTACACCTTCGGCCATTAAGTATCCGGCTTTATGTGTCCTTCATGTGGTGTAGTCTCTTTGTTTTCCTCGGAGGGAGTGAGGAGATGTCTCATAATAATTGGTTTTCTCTAGTATGCATAATAATGCTGCAAACCTAATCTAACCTAATATTAGATCTTTTCCACGTCCGCTGACTTAATGGAAGTTCTTATTCTGGTTATCTGCAAATTACAGTCTCTTTTGAAATTGCTTTCATAGAATTTTATCAAATAAGCAATGAACTTGTCATTGATGATCCTGTCTTCTTGCAGGACGGTACTCAAACGTTATTAAACATTACTAGCGATCTGGCAAACAGTGAATGCATCCTCCAGAAGCACTTCACTGCCATACTTTCATCAGTCTGGAGGGCAAGATCACGCTTGAATCACTGGTCCAACTTGTCGTCAATTTACCAAGAGGGGTTTGGTTTTGCTCGGCGGTTTGTCAATCTGAAGAGATCCGAACCGCCGAAAAATTTAGGAGCTATCGGTCAGAGCAGCAAGTTAGTAGCAGCTGCTCTCCAGGATGCATTCAAGAAACAACAGGATGATGTCTCTCAATCTACTCTCCATGAACATAGGGAAGCCGCTTCTGTAATGGAAGAACCATTAGAGATAATACTGGAAGCACAGACTTATCATGAAGATGGTGACACACTCTTACCGTCGCGTATTAATATTTTGATATGTGGCTCAGGTCCACCACAGACTGAAAATGAGTCAGCGGAAGGCGGTAAGCATCCAGATTTGAGAAGCAACATGGCTGAACACCGCTTCAGGTATGGAAACGATTTGTTGCTCTCTTGCAACTGTTTTCTTAAATATTTTTGACTTCCTCTTCAACTGTTTGTATTTGATCGTCATAATTCTTCAGTTTGGTTTGG
>JAJJMA010159980.1:0-11780 GCA_023529015.1 Papaver nudicaule | reverse complement strand
AAAAAAATGTAGGGTCAAATACTTCAGCAAATTATTATCATGGAATCATATATCTGCTGTGCAACCTCTACTTTAAAGGAGAAAAAAAAAGTTCTTTTAAGAAAAACAATCATAGAATCCATAGATATGTTTATGATAGTTTTATGTGCAGTTTGTGTACTTAATGCTCGACAGTCTTTCTGTTCAGGATGTCCATGAAACAGCTGCAGGGGCAGTTTGGAATCTTGCGTTTAACCCACTGCAAGCCAGTTGCAAGGAAGTGTGGGTATTTGACTGATATTACTCTCTGTTAAGATCCAATATTTGGGGAGAAGAGTTTATTCAGGTAGTACCCTCTAGCTCCTCTTGATTTTGTTGCATTGCCATCTTTGTTCTTTGTCTGCAGTGTTTGAATCCTTATGACCCAAGAACACTAAGGACCCCAACAACACAGCCACCAAGCTCTAAATCACCAAGTATAATGCGAATTTGGAGAAGCAATGTACAAATTAGTGGTTAGGCTCAATAAGTGAATTGAATTTTATTATCTTTGTATTGGTGCTTAGGCTCAATAAGTGAATCGAAATTGAATTTTGTGATCTTTGTATTTGGATTCAATGTAAAGAACCTATTTGATTTTGAATCAATAATAAAACCTTATATTTGTTATGAGAATTATTGGTTTTATTTTTATTTTTTTTTTGAAATCCATAAATATTTCGACAACGTTTGGTTACTGATGTAATTTAGTAACTCACGATGGAGAGTAACCGTTGTTGCTGGGCCATATAGACAACGTTTCCTGCAATGGTCAAGAGCCGTTGTCGAAGTAGTGGGTCTTTAACAACACGCAGCTAGACAACGTACGGGAAACCGTTGTCGAACCATTTTGACAACGGTTTCTTAGTGTTGTCAATGTGTCTTTTTCTTGTAGTGAGATAGACGAATGGGGTATTTTTTTTTTACGAGAGGAAATATCATTGCGTGTGAGGGAAACTGGTTGTTGTTGATGGACATATATTTGATGTTTTTGTTTGCATTGGTGACGGATCATGAAGATGAAGAGCATGTTGATCTTTTAAAACTTTTCTCTTATAAGGCTTAGGGTGGATTTGAGATCGTTGATCTTTTCTTCGTACGATCTGATTTAATGGCTCACATTTATTCTGTGACCTGACCATGTCCATAAAAGCTGACCGAAGTATCCACTCAGACGGTTGCGATCACGAGTGCACCCAAAATCGGATTTTGATAAAACAACTGACCATGGTTAACGAATTTTACCAAATAGCTCATGCTAAAAATCAGCTACCAGTTTTGGCTTCAAAATTATGCAAAGTTTGTTATTCTTTCTTGCTAACATTGCTTCCACATTAGTTAGTAAGAGCCGCATTTCATTTGAGTCATTCGATCATCCTGCCTCGTAATCTTATACAGTTTTAAGAACCAAAAGAAATTCAGTAATAAATGTTGATTCATTGGATCAAATCTTTCGCAAAAAAACAATTCATGGAATAAAAAATGTTTGGTGACAAAAACTAAATGCATTCCAACGGTATTCAAGACTTAAACTAACAATGCACAACACACTACATCGCTTATAGTCAAACAAGTGAACAACTTTCTGGATACAGCCAAGTATTCTACTGTTATAAGCTTGTGTGTCAACGCTTGTTAACTATGCCGACGCAAAACGGCATAAATGCATTGATCCAGGACGTATGTATGGGTCTAGACACTTTTCAAGGTACATAGCATATTTGCTGCTCGGACATTTGACCGACTTATCGTTGTCATGTACAGATCCACTACTTTCTTGGACGAGCAGAGACATCTGTTTGAGTTCTACAAAAAAAACTGGATGATGTTTGTTCTGCAATGGAACTAAAAACACACACCTTTCGCCTGACCACCTGCCCTTAAAAAGAATATAAATATGGTGAAGTAAGAAAGATGATCTTAGTTTTTTTAGAGGAAATAGCATTGTGTGTGAAGAGAACTTGTTGTTGATGGACATATATTTCATGGTTTTTTTCCATTGCTGATGACGAACATGACAGATCTGTGTTGATTTAGGGTTTTGGATTTTCTTGCTTTTGGCTGCACAAACGAGTGAGGCAGGGAGAGAAACGATCATCATTATAAGGCTTTGAGATCTACCCGATTAATGTAGGGTTGAATTATGTTCGTTGATTCCTTTTCGTTTAACGGCCCACACGCATTTACAACTGACCAGTTGTCGCTGAACGAAATAAATGACGGTTGTGAGTTTACATCTTTATTCATTGCTCCTTAAGAAAGTTTATTGGTCTCACCTCATGTCTAAGAACATGCACCCAAATTCTGGCTCATCCTATCAGTTTTGGCTCTAACACTATGCAAATTTGACTCTTGTTTCTTACATATCTTCCCGAAATGCACCCTCGTTTGGTTCATTAACCTAGTAGGCAGCCAATTTCGATCACGGTGTCCGGTAATCTTATATTAATTCTTAAAAATCTTAAATCAGTAAAAGAGCAAGAAAATCTTTGTTAAAAGAAATTTATATCAAGTTTTTATTCTCTTGTATGACTGTATCAACCTAAACCACTATTTTGCTTCTCAAAAAGCTCACAGAATCGTCACACTGGTGACATAATGAGACGAAGGAAAATGCGGAACCAGGCAACATTAGTAACGATTTTTATATAGATATGGATGTGTGCTGCTAGAGCTAACACCTTCCACGCATGAGAAATTAGTTAATTGAATGCAAAACAAAACATTGTCAAATCAAGCAACAACCACACTGGATTGGTAAAGTGATGCTCATCAGACTGTCCACTATTTCGAGCTCTTTGTCAGTGCACCGCAAACAAGAACCCAGAATTGATGCAGGTATAAGTGAAGCCCAATTGTGATACATGGGCCTTAAGTCTGGAGGCATCAGCTAAAGATTTTAATATTGTCCCACAATATTGCTCAAATACAAAGAAAATTACATGTTTAAACATCAGTTCCAACATGCATCTCTCGAGCAATGATATCAGTAGCACAATGTGGATAGGGTTCCCATGATTTAAGATCATCTTAAGAAAATGTGCAATTATGAGCTCGCTTACTTTTTTTTTTTTGGCAGCTCAGGTTTCAATACTGCCATTTCTTAGTTGAAAACAAGTTTTTGAAATGTACCTGAAGTGGTATATATATGTAAGACTTCATTGTACCACTCACGAGAACAGACCAGAAGGTACACAGTCATATGAATATTATATCAACGACTTCGTTGCAAATCTCACAAGAAAACTTCCAGTGGAGTTTTTAAGCCCACAACATTGCCACATTCAGTACCCCATACCTAGGCCATAATTGTATTCCCAGCTGCTGGAACTCTGTCTTCCAATGAAACCATCATTCCTTGATAATGAAAAGAAGCCAGGAGAAGTTTGTATCGCCACAACCCTCAATTATTTTGGTTCGAGTATTTCCACAAACAGAGTGATCTAACAATTCCAAAAACCAAAGATATACGTCTTGACAGAGAATTGAATTATTGACAAATATGCTGCAAATCTACTACAAGGAGGAGGAGCCTGAAACCTAGAGAAAACAAGACGATTGTGCATGGACTTTGAGGAGAACAAATCAAAGGAGTTTAGCCTACATACATAGTTAATCAGTCCCAACCATCAACATCTCATTAACCTTTTATAATCGAGTTCTAGCTAGTATAGGTTAAGCTGCTGATCTAACACTGGAACCCAACATTCCTCCCAAATTGAAACATCTACACCATTTCCTATTTGCCAGATTGACTCGCTTCGCCTACACTTTTAACCAGAGTCGTATTGAAACTTTTAATAAGCCATGGAGAAATTCATACACCTCACAATTAACTTACATTTTAAGATGCAAACAAACTTAGTAAGCTGCAATTAGCAATTAACAGCATGAAACAGTCATACATTATGATTTCCTATTTGGCTTCACATTTCGCATTTCTTAAATAGTCTCAGACTATTAGCTATTTTGGTGGTAAATTCATAATGAAGAAGCTTAAATGAACCGAAGAATCATGTTTCTTCACATAGAAGAACTCCACAAATGAATTAAGTTGCAGTATTCATACTCATAGGGCACAACAGAATAGCAATGAAACTATATAGAGACAAGAATACAAGCCATGGATGAAAATATATCAACTCACTAAATTATGATTACCAATTTTTTACATACAAACTCAAAGGATCTTCTTTAATAAAGAGTAGAAGACTAACTGCTAAGATGGTTTAACTGATACAAAGATTATATCTCCTTTTAGAATGAAAAAAAAAAAAATAAAACCCAGATCTGTAGCATAGGAAACATTGAAAGAATCAGAAAACCAGAAAGCCCAGATCTGAAGAATCCTACTCTCAGAACTGGCAAATTTATTACTAATACCAGAAATTAGACCCCATAGAAAAGAATCTGAAAAAGAAGGTGAAGAGAGGAGCTATTTTAGTTTTACGAGAGGAAATATCATTATGCGAGGGATCATGATGATGAAGAACATGACAGATCGGTTAGGGTTTTGGATTTTCTCTTGCGGCTGCACAGGAACGGGGAGAAACCCATTCTTCTTATAAGGCTTTGAGATGTTCGTTGATTTGTTCTCACTATTTTCATTTAACGGCTCACGCGTTACTTTTGACTGACCATTACTTGCTGACCGAAGTACCACTATTTTAGACGGTTGTGATCATGTCTAGGAGTGCACCGAGAATCGGACAAACTTACCAAATTC
Source organism: Papaver nudicaule (assembly GCA_023529015.1). Taxonomy (NCBI): domain Eukaryota; kingdom Viridiplantae; phylum Streptophyta; class Magnoliopsida; order Ranunculales; family Papaveraceae; genus Papaver; species Papaver nudicaule. Next base: position 7,036 of record JAJJMA010159980.1, on the reverse strand, counting down.
TGTCTCATGTTAAAAGCAGCTATCAGTTTTGGCTCTAAAAATGTGTAAAGGGTTTTGTTCTTTCTTACAGTGGCACTGATTCATGAAGTGCAGTACTGTTGGTTTAATAATGGTTAATAAACTTAGTAAGCGACGTAATCTTATACTCTCTCTTTCGGAGTATTAAGAACTGAAAGAAATGTACATAGTCTATTAATTTCGGCTGATACTACTTGCTAATAATTCCAAAACATAAAACACTCAATTACACTTCACTTCATCCATATTAACAGCTATTCAGAACCCAAGATCACACGAAGAACATTATATTAGCACTTACTTGGAAAAAAACCCAAAGATGTTAAACTAATATAACCGTCGCCACCATTATCATGCATTAATATTGACATTCATCTTTCTTTTTAGTTTAACCAAGCTGGACACAGTATTACTGGATAAGTTCAGCCTTAGATGGGTTTAGGCCTACAATCAAGCACATATGTTATAACTCTGTTGGGGATGCAGTGCACATTGAACATTTTCTCTTACTAGTGTACATCTATGTAAAGCAGCATTTTTCGAGGGAATGCAACGGTCATCTTTGTGTACGGGAGGAAACTCTTCTATCTAGTTATCTCATCACTGAACATTAACTTCGAATTTGAAACATACTGTTCAATTTCGGAGTTTGCCTTGCATTTGCTGATGTGATTTGACTCTGAAGAACTCTCCTTCACTTGTTGCTTCTTCGCAGCTCCAATAAAAGCCTCAAATGGTTTTGGTAGTTCATTCATCATAACTAGACACGCCCTGCATCACTGATACGAAAAAATGAGTTTGTTGAGTTCATAAGTACATGTTGTCAGCATTCTTGCAGCAAAAAAAAATGTAATATGAACAGAACAGAGACAGGCATAAGGCCTAGAACATTCAATAAGATAGCTACAGTAAATAGGCAAACTCACAAGGACCCGAAGGCACCTGGAAACAGAGTCATATACAAGTAGTTAAAATTTATTCCCGGTACAGCTTAACTGACATGGCAGCAAGAACCAAAGAACTAAATGAACTGCGTAACTCCATCAAACAAGCAAGTTAAGCTGGAAACTGAAGTCAGAACAGAAAGAGAAGCAGTCAAATTACATTATATTAAACAAAGTGGCAATGCAAATATCCTCATTCTATTCCTCAAATGTAAGGACTCTCAAGCCCTCCCACCAGCTTTCTCATCAGTCAAAACCGGAACGTGACATTTCAATACATCCTTAACTAGCATCACTCAAACTGAATTGTCATTGATGTTGGTTCATCCATGTATTACACTTACTCAAAACCGTCAAAGTAGACCAACCATGTCAAATTCCATTTTTCCAATTCTTGCAATACTAAAAAGCAAGAAATTCTCCCAGCAACACAGCTAAGAAAACATTGCTTCACAAGAGATAAAAAATTCAGAACATCAGAAACAAACCTTGAATCCTAAACCTTGAACAACATCCATCCTTCAAACCTTTAAAAAAAATCAACCTTCCATACTTCGTTGTTTTATGGGTAAACTGGAAAAAATTGTCAGCATCACTAGACCACAACAGTTTCATTCAACCAAGGTGACTGCGTAAGGTAATATTTGCCAAATCTTCCAGCCAAAACACTGTACCTCTATGAATTCATCTTTTCCAACAATCTGTAATGCCCGTGAAATAACAACAGCTCTATTGACAGACATCAGGTTTTAACACCTGTTTCAGGTACCTGCCCGTGCAATAACAAAAGCTCTATTGACAGACATCAGGTTTTAACACCTGTTTCAGGTACCTACTTAGCCAAAATGCTGGGTTGAGTCGTAAAGCCCTGCCATTCTTTACTAATTGCAGGCAGTAGTTACTAGTTCCGTGACACTGCAGCTTCATCTCGTAACACTATGCCTTCCTACATGATACACCATTTTACGATAGTTTTGCAAATCACCGTTCTCTTACAAAATCCTTGTTTCTAGGCCGGTTATGGTTAGTCTCATGGTTCCCATGAATACACTGCACAATCTTGAATCATGGCAACTTCTGAATTTTGTGGTGAACCAATTTGGATTATATTTTTCTCGATTCCCTGGTAATTCTTATTTAATTTGGCATTTTAACTCGTTTTTGCATTTATCTACCTAACACATGTCATCTGATATGCATGATAGAACTCATAGACAACAAGGTTTAAGTGAAGACAATGACGTGGTTCTCAGATTCTAAAATTCACTACATTAGGGAATATAGCAGTCCAAAATAAGAAAGGGGATAATGGTGGCAGGTTCTACGCCTCATTCTCTAGTACACGTAAGTGAAATTATTAAACTTGGAACTGAATGATCATGTATGAACATAAACCGAAAACAAATGCAAGAATTTGCAACAAACGGACATTTGTCATTTACCTGATGCCCTATTCGTCAATTCTCCCTCTTCTAATTCTAATTACAATGAATTAGAGGTAATCTAGTAGTTAAGTGACGCCAAAACTCTTCATTGCATATAGCTGAATAATCAAGTGCAGAGGATTCATTTTCTTATAAAGCGTGACTAGTTAAACTCTAAAGCAGTCATCAGATGGATGGCATGGTTAGACTAACAGGTATAGATGGCTCTGAAAAAGAAAGAGTCCACACCAGCTGAGTGGTCCAGAGCCCTCATTTTCAAGTATAGAAGAATAAGCTTGCAGAAGCAGTGAACATACAATGTTTCTCTATTAAAGTTATCAGTAGACGCAAATACAGTGGCTAAGGGAATTACAAGTCCATGGAAGAAATTTGTACCATACAGAATGCTCAAACATAATTCTAACTGCTAAGATCCTAGGCGATTTTTACAAAGTGGAAAGCAGAATACAAGTTTTCCAGCAATGAAAACATAAATATACTCAAACAAGCACCTATCTTATTTGTCAGCATATAAAAGTTAAGTGATTGGTACAGCCATAATTTTCATTTTGGAGAGAAAATAACAAACATACATACATACAACTAACATGCTAAAGAGAAGCAGAAGTAAGCAAAAGTGCCAAGTAAAGACGTATGTAAACTCTTAAATTGGTTTCTTTAGATAATCTACAGCATATTCACCTAACTAAAATGAATAAAGGAATACTATATAGCGAATGACGGCATACCTTCAACAGCTCAGGCGCTTTTTTCTCATACTTGATCAGAAACTTATCCAAGAAAGACTCCTCGGTCATATGCAAAAGTGTATCTACGCAGATTCGATCCTTATTAATGAGACCCTCATAGACTAAAGTTTGGTAAACAGGACACACCTAGGTATAATACTCTTCTCCAAGCTGTACCCCAAAACCGTTGGTCATTCTGCAATAAGCAATGAATTATAACCCATTCTCTGCAGAAAACATCATACATTGAGAGGATATGGCACGCATTTTGAATTTGATCTTCTGACCAACCCCATTTCCTGTAAGCATTCAACTGTCTCCCAAGTGGATTTTACTCAACCCTTTTAATCCCAGTAAGAAATGCAGTTTTGCGAGGATCAAATCCCATACCCTTAATCTATGTTACTCATCCCTTTTAACAATGCTTATCATCAATGACGTAAACCTTGAGCGTCGGAGAACATCAAATGTGTATCTGTCAGTACCAACAATGCTCTTGATGAAACCGGAAAAAAGGAATTTTACTGTTTTCTAAACTTCTAGTAAAGATAGCTTGACCTTCTGAAAACCCACAAAACGATCTGACCCTAGAGAAAATGAAGAACCACTGACCCTAATATGAAGAAAAAAAGAGTTTTGTGATGTAAAATGTGGGTAAAGAAAGAGGGCCTTTGAATATCCTCCAATAATGATTCTTCTACTCTGTAGCCAAGATTTGAATATGAGAAGAAATTGATGAAGAATTAGAGAATTAGGGTACTGGAATCTTTCTTGAACAATTCCATCGCAAACCCATCAATCAGAAACTACAAAGTCACTAACCCAAGTAATTAAAATCCAAAATTAGCATTTGAATTCTAATTAATAAACAGAAAGTAGCAGAAAGATAATTTACATTTCCATGATACACTTTGATTTGGGAGCATATAAAGAGTAAACAATGGATTGTCTTTTAGCTACTTGCCTACGTCAAGTTGAGACTTTATCTGAAAGGTTGTTATTCTTCTCTTAGCACACTCCCCGATGTTATAGCCTGAGAATTTCTTAGCAAAGACCTGAAAAGAGATAGAATTTCAGCTCTAGCTGGTACTGAAGCTGCCATTAGAATGGAGAGAGAGTATAGGGTTTTCGAATAATCGGGGGAAATGGGAAAAGCTGGAGAAAGTATTGAAAAAAAAAAAAAAAAGTGAGACGGGTTTAGGGGTGCCATTTTGACAACTCAAAAGGACCTTGTGGCTCCAACTACTCGTGACCAAGAATAGTTTACCCAATAATCAATACTTTTTTTTTTGATAGATAAAATGCTTGAAACAGGAACTACACTGAGCCATAGTGGCTATTGTTTTGGTTTTGCCTTACACGGCTGTCATTACAATCCCTTGTAAGAAGGTCGTAAACGAAAGCAGGGGGATAACCTACTAGTTGGCAGGCAGCTGTTGCATTGAATTTAGAGTTCAATACAATTGCTGCCTGATTTACATGCTTAGAAACCAATATATTTATGAAAGTTTTTGTGCTTGAGAATGATTCTTGAAAATCTTCCCAATCAGACTTTGCACGCCATTGCATATTAGTTACATTGTTGTTCATCAGGTTTACTAGTCTCCGGCAGCTTGCTTCGAACTCCATAGTTTGAGAACCAACCATTGCTCCCCAGTCCCAAGCCTCCTTCGCCATCATGACCAGTCCCTCATCGAAGTTCGGCGCCGTCCTCCTTAGAGCTTTCACCTCCCTGCAAATGCCCAAATTATTTCTAAGAATAAGAGCAAAACAAATAATGCCTGATGCCTGGTTCCACTTGTATGCTATGTTAATTTTTCATATGTTTGTTGCTGGTCTGCACCAAGAGCTATTGGTGTGTAGTGTTGCTGGATTATCTTGACCCCCTTGATTAGGGATACAAATGCGCCAGTTGTCCTTCCAATAGGTTGTGGCTATTTTGGCAGTGATTGCTGGATCTTGATTGATTCCCTGATACATTTTCTGACATCTGGCCTTCCAGATGTGCCATAGAATGGCAATGCAGAAGGCATTCCAGTCTCCTCCGTTAGTTGGCCAGCCGTTTGGAGCATTGTGTATAGCAGAAATCCATTGGCGTGTAGTTGGCACCGGAGAATCCGGAGGAAAAGGGTTAGCATGGGTAGAGAACCAAACACATCTAGCAAATGGACAGGTAAACAAAATGTGGTGAAGAGTTTCGTTTTCCTGTGAACACAAGGCACAAACATTAGTGGTTTCTATAAACTTGGAGACTACAGCTCCGGTTGCCACCATTCCTCTATAACATTTGTAAGCAAATAACTTCGCTCTAGGGCCTGATTTTATGTTCCAAATCTTGTCCCAAGGGGAATTGTCTATGTGCATAATGTTTTGAATAGCATTATATAAGGAGCTAGTAGAAAAAGCTCCATTTAGTTCTAAAAGCCATTTGACTGAGTCGGGCTTGTTTACTCTTATGGGTACTAAACTAATAGCTTCCACTGTGGAAGGCTGAAAAAGAGATTGAAGAACTGACATATTCCAGGATTTTGAGGTAGGATCAATTAACTGGTGCACCATTGTTATGTTGTTAGGATTTGGATGATTTGTCAAGTCCACATCTTGGAGCCAGCTATCCTCCCAGATGTTTATGGACCTACCATCCCCCACTTCCCAAATGCAATGAGGACGAATCTCATTTAATCCAGCTTGGATACATGTCCACATCCAGGAACCCTTTTCCTTGATGTTTGGGTCGAAAGGATGCCTACAATTTCTAAAGTATTTGGCTCTGAGAATCAGAGCCCAAGGAGAGAAAGGGTTGGTGACTAGATTCCAAGCAAGTCTGCCTAATTGAGCTAAGTTGTTTGCGTCCAGGTCTCTGAAGCCTAGACCTCCCTGATTAGTTGGTTTGCACAGTGAAGACCAAGCTTTGAGATATAACCCTCTTTTACCATCTTTCACTCCCCACCAAAATCGCCTCTGGATAGTGGTGAGTCTTTTGATAATGTCTTTCGGAATTTGGAAGCAGCCCATCTGATAGATGGGTAATGATTCCAAGATTGATTTGACAACCACAACTCTGGCTGCCTGAGATAATATTCTCCCTCTCCAGTTGTTCAGTCTACCATGGAAACGATGGACCATTGCATCGAAGCACTTGATCTTGTCTTTTCCAATGAACATTGGAGTACCTAAGTAGTGTTCTGTCATTTTAATTTTCTTAACTTTTAGAATTCTAATGATCATTTTGCCAAACTTGTTTGGTATTTTTGAGAAGAAAATACCCGATTTTTCTAAGTTAATCATCTGACCTGATGCTTTGCTAAAAATATTGAGAATTTTAAGGATGTTTCTGGCTTCAGCTAGGGTAGCTTGGGAGAAAAGGATGCAGTCATCCGCGAAGAGAAGATGTGAAAGGGAAAAAGATCTATAGCCAAATTTATGGCCTTTGGTAAGGCCATCCCTTTCATTCTTTTGCGTTAGTCTGGAAAGACCCTCCATGAAAAGGAGAAACAAGTAGGGGGATAAAGGATCCCCCTGTCTGATGCCATTGGAAGGTGAATACGGTTTTCCAGGTGAACCGTTACACAACACAGAGATAGAGGAGGTGTTAATGCATTGGAAAATAAGAGAACACCAAGAGTCAGAGAATCCTAGTTTGGCCATGATTCCCATTAGGTAATCCCATCTAACCCTATCGAAAGCTTTACTCATGTCAAGCTTTATGCCCATCAGGGTTGTTTTCCCTTTGTGTTTTTTCATAGAGTGAACTGCCTCTTGAGCCAACACTATATTATCAGTAATTCTTCTATTTGGCATGAAAGCCGATTGATAGGGAGAGATGATTTTTGATAGGATGGGTTTAAGGCGATTAGCTAGGATCTTCGAGATAATCTTATAAGTCGTGTTGCATAGACTT
>JAJJMA010159947.1:0-11335 GCA_023529015.1 Papaver nudicaule | reverse complement strand
ATTGGATGAAGGAACGGTGGAACGCGGAATCATGACTCAGCATGGCGCATCAAAGGGCCGAAGTGACCAGGGATAACAAAGAGCGGTACTCGAAGAATACTATAAATACCCCCTCCTCAGCAGCAAGGGGGCTCGCATAATTTTGTAAGGATAGATAGGAGTGAGAATCCTTGATTAGGTAGCAATACCTTCAGGAATCCAAAGACCTCTATCTATAACAGATTGAAGTGACTTATAGTGTAAACCAGTGAAAACTTTACTCATTTCACATAATATAACAACAGATTTTACCCCCGAGGACGTAAGCACACAGTTGTTGAACCTCGTTAACTGTTGTGTTGATTGTTAGTGTAGTGATACGAATTGTAGTTTACTTCATTTTTGATCCCTCCAAGGTGATCCCACGATTAAAGTCGGTAGCATTCTTGGTTCTGAATAACTAACGATAACAGGTTCAAATCCTTGAACAAATCCCTGGTTATTAACGAACAAAGGCCACCAACGACCCGAGTAATCGATCTCTTAGACAATCTTTATTTGTAGTATGATATGGGAAAATTCGTATCAACAACCGTTATGCTTATACGTCTCTTGACTCCCGCAGAAGCCTATACACTTGATTCCTCTAGCTGACGTTCTTTACAGTCCTAGGAGTTTCTCCACATCCCTTCGTGAAGTCTAGCGCTACCCTGCTTCTAACATGACGCCTGGTTGTACTCAATTGTCTTTCAACAAAAATACGATTGGTGATTTCCTTTAGACTTAAAGTCAAAGTTAATGGAAATCGATATACTGAGTAGGGTTTATTGATCTAGCCTAAACAATTTTACCTCGTAACACGTGACAAACTTAGTATTAAACCTAGTTCGTGAATTGCGTTATGGAGCTTCTAGGAGTTAAAACACCGAGTGCAGCCTTACGAAGCTTCTATCAAATCTTTGGTCCGTTTTGATTGAATTGGTTAACAAATCAATCGACCTAAGATACATGAGAAGGAATATTAATTCTGACCTGTACTTCACCATCCTCAAGTGAAGTCTTTCAAATAGTCGTAGTCCAAGAAAAAGACTTCGAGATGACGACCAACCTTTGTGCAAGGATACACAAATGTGTAGAGGATTGAAGTTGTATCTTTCAGAAGGTCATCTATTTATATTGATCATCAAGGGAGGCTTTGCTTTAAAGTTAAGCAACCTTGAGTGAGGCTCAAGCAAGTTTCCGAACTTAGAAAAGTCCATAGGCTTACATTGAAGTCCAACTCAATCTTCTTCTAACCCTTTGGTTGAAAACCTAAAGGCCGTGAGAAGACTCGCCTTGACCAAATCGAAGGATAACAAGTGGCTCAACAAGTTGGCCATGCTATGGAGTCCATGTAAGAATACATGAACGTAAAGACTATTGTGGACAAGAGCTCCATGGGCCTTATTGAGAACGAGTTCGAGAATCCATTCACAAAAGGTAAAACTTCAAAATATAAGTTGTAACCAAGGCTTATATGAACGCGTTCATGTACAGTTTCTCGGAGTTCAGGAGTTTCTGAACTCGTATATGAACGCGTTTTGCGAGTTCAGGAATTTCCCTTCAGCATATGAACACGTTCATGAACGCATATGTTGTTCAGGCGTAATTCAAGAACTAGCTTTCTTCCCACATTCTACTTAGGCATTGGTCACTTAGTAATATAAATGCTAAGAGAACTAGTCTTTGATACTTCGAGATCACTATAAACAATATCATAGACTATTTTAATTGATAGAATGGTATATACGAAACCGAAAGGAAAACCTTTCTAACCTTTTAATGAGGAAGGTGAATTTATCAAGTGTGTATCTTCAATGATCTTCGTCTCGAATACCTAACATATCCCTGTCCAAACTGATATTGTAGACTTATCAAGAACTGAGTTTTTGTCAACTAAACTTGACAACTGATTTGAGATAGCAACGCCAGTGGGTTCAATTGAGTTATGCTCTAACAATTTCCCCCTTTGTCAATTTTAGTGACAAGCCAATCTTACATATGGATTCAAAAAGTGAAATCTTTTAGCCCTAACCATAATGTAACTTGATTCTTCGTGTAATCTTCAATGTCTTCAGATATGATCGTGTATTTCTGCAAATGAAGATTCAAGGTACAAATAACAACTCAAGGAGTCACCACACATCTTGGTTATAGAAGGACATAGTCCAACATTATGTAATTGAGTAGTATACAAAACTTGTAAGCATATTGCACTGATGCTTAAAGATACTACACAATATGATATGTTCTCCCCCTTAATCAATACAATAACTTTCGCTTTAGACATGACTAGCACACCAATTTTACTCCCCCCTATGACAATGCCGAAAAAATTTCTCTTTTGTATGACATATGTCGTAGTAGTTAGAAGATTTCTCCCCTTGAAACTACTAAGATTTCTCCCCATTTTTGTCATAAAAATTCGACAAAAGACAAAGAAAATAAGTATCATCATAAAATAGCGTAAACCAATGTAGACAAAGGTAAACATACCTGAAACGAGAGACTAAAGGCGCAGTTCTCTCGCAATTTCCACAGCCGCACATCCCAAAAAGATATTACCATGAAGCACAAGTTCAAAAGAACTCTCCCCCATTATGTGTCATTCCCTAAAGAACAACGTGACGACCTTCCCAAGTAAGGATTTTGTTTATAATCTTGGGTTCTAGTACAATTTTACAAGTAAAATTGATATTATGTTTTTCTTCCCTAGCCAGTTACGAATGTAGGAATTCAAGGCTTAATTGTCCATATTCTCATAGAGTTACAGAAAACCATCACTTTAGAGAAAACATAAGGTTCCCCTTATTAGCACGTTACGACTAAGAATGAAAAGTACAACGTTTTATCCGGCGGAGTCCAAAATTTTATCTTATGAGGTTCCTCCTTATCAAAATTGTCACCTCATAGCCATAAGAGTCAGACGCATGGATTTTGATAATTCTTCGCAAATTGCTTTACCCGAAAAGGGTGATATGTCTAAAAAAAAAACAAATTTACGAGGTTTGCAATAGATTCGCAAGGATAATCAATAAAGATTTTAAGTATTGCATCATCATCAATTGATCTCCAAATACTCAATTTATATTGAAAGGTGAGCAAGAAGCATAACCTTTACTGCTATAGAAACACATGAAGCAAAAGATGCTTTAACCTAGAATATGCAGGATAGAGAACAAAATATTTTTTCTTCAGTTACCTCCTTCTCTGGATCTTTTTGTCCATTCTTAACCCTATCGAGGTAATCAAAAATTTGAATTTCGGCCCCTCGGAAAATGGGGCTCTAGACGGCATACTCCCTAAGCCGGCCCTGAAGATCTTACAGCTGATGTTAACTTACAGGGGTGTACTCAATCAGGAGTTATATGGATAATAATGCATTTTCGTTTGCCGGAATTCAAATGATTAATATAGAATCTTGAAAGGAGTCTTGGGGAATATAATAGATTATAATAGATTAATATAGAATCCTAAGTTGAACTTTTTCATGGAAAAGCAAGGAATAATAAAGATTTCTAAAAATAAAAATGATTATAAAAGATATGAATAACTATTATACTAGTGTATAATCAGCGTCGTAATGGCACGACATTGATGTAAAAATTGTAATTTTGCCTAGAAATTTTTGTCGTGGCGGTGGTGGTGGCGGGACGATACTAGTGGTGGTCGTGGACGTATAGGTGATGTTGGTAGTGAAGTTGGAGGTGGTAACGGTGATGCTGGTGCTGGTGGTGGCGGAGGTGGTAATGGCGGTTAATGCGTGTCGAAACCGCACAAATATAATTATGCTCTAAACCTTCACAATATATGATAGAATAATATAGAGGTAAGAACAAGTTCGTTCACAGGGAGATAATGGTTTGTTATTGTAATTAATGAATCCTTGAGTAACCAAAAAGGGGGGGTTTGTTGTTGTTTTGTAACTTAAAGCAAATTAAAGTAAAGCAAATAAATGAAAGCAAAGAATAATATGAATATGGAAAAATAATATGAAATCAGGAATAAAGAAATATTGGTTAAGGTTTTCGTCTTCAACTGCTCAACATGCATATGAAATAATATATGAAGTCTCTACTTATTCTATCATCATCAAAAGTCCTAGAATAATTCATCGCAAATATATTCCGCAATTTCCTTAAGTCATCATGCACCATAACGATGTATGCATGAATACTACCTAGAGAATAACTCGACACCATGAGTATCGAGTTCAACTCTCTACGAGCATTAAATTCCATGAAATAGACTAATCAATGCAATGAACCACCATGAATGGTTCATTCAACATAGGCAATATCCTACACATGATTCTCAAAGCTATCACCACCTCAATTATCATGTTGTGCTACAAAGTGAATAGGTAATCGACTATTTCGTATCTCATACCTAATTCTAGCAATGGTTGTAGATACAATTTAATCCAATTGGCCACTTGAATCATAAGGCACCTAAACCTAGTGTAATACATCAATCATACACTCAATCAAACGGTAAAATAGTGACGATAATGATATGAATAAGGTTTTACTTCATAATTAATTAAAAAGCATGTCTTTTGCAATTTAGGACTACATCCTTAACCAATAACAAATAAATTAGCTACTCATAGTGCTTTTGAAAGCTAAATAAAATACTAAAGAAGTAAAAGAAATCATCAAAACCCTTTGTAGACAAGTTCCAATCTTTCCCCCAAGCTCCACCTCGAAATCCGTGCCAAAAACCCTTGATTTTGCTCCAAAACCTCTGCCTCGTAAAACGTGCACAGGAGAAAACTCAAAACTTGCCTTTGTGAACAGTAACCCCGTCGTGAACAGTGATCCCTTTTTCCTCTCCCAAAAACCTTATTTATTCACACTCAAAACCTAAATAAATCCTAACAAAACACCAAATCCGAGCCCACAAAGAACTGACCCATTAACCTTTGCTGAGCCCAGAAACCAGAACCAGCCCAACTCACTGAGTCAACTCGCTCGGAACCACACGTGCCAGTCACACGCAGAACCAACTCACTCGGAACCAACCCAACTCAGTCAAGCGTGTGACCCGCATGCTTCAATCCACACGTGCCCCTGGCACACTCACAGTCTTCTCACGCCACACATACCACACACACACGCCATCTCCGTCTGCACGTGCCAGTGGCACACTCACCCCACACGAGTGAACCACACGCTCCATCGTCTTCTCCCTCAGCTCCGTCGGAAACCCAGAAATCAGTTCAGTTCTTCATCACCAGCAGGTAATACTCAGATGCAAACAACCATTCAAACATAGAAATTAAGCATAACCCAAACTCCACAATCTTCAGCTGAGCCTTAATTCCACCTCTGATTTCCTCTTCCTCCTCTCCTGACCTCAACAGCAATGACACTCCCTCTGCTTCAAGTTAAGCTCCACCAGCAGATAGAAATCGAACCGGAAACATTCAACACACAGTTCGACCTTCACCCAAGCTCCAGAACATCCTTCTGGGTTCTATTAAAACCCTGATTTCTCCTCAGCTTCCATCACCTCCATCTGCTTCAGCTGAACCTACCTGACCCGAGCTCCTTCTGTTCTTCTTCTTCTACCTCCAACAGCACTCAACCACTTTGAACCTATTAAACCATTAGTCCTGATTCTGGTCACTCTGCTCCATCTTTCCCCTGCTGCTCTGCCTCTCTCTTTCTCCATTTTCGGCTTTGAACCAACACCATAGAACAGATCTGAGAAGAAAAGAAAATCTCATTTCTGTTTTGATATAGATAAGGGTCACCCCTTAGCGATGTCCATTGGTTGGTGATAACCCGGCGCCCTGAACTCTTGGTGGTGCCCTCATGTGTTTGTCCTCCAAGGCAGCCCTGAGTAAATTCGTCTGGGTGCCTCAGTAATCTTCCTTGGATGCCTTCAGTGAATTGTGGATGCCCCTTAGTGATTCTCCTGCGACACCTTTGTAGCCTTGCTCTTCTCTTGTACGTGACTCGACCATCCCAGAGTCACCAACTTGTAAATAGAGTTTCTGCTTCATTTTATTGAACATAATTCCAAAATACTTGTAAAATAGAAAACGAAGAAAACAAACAATATACGAAGCTCAAGTCGACTAAAGTGCATGATTAAGGTACTCTTGAATAGGTATTTTGAGCACCTATCAGCGGTGATAATGGTGGTGGTGGTGGTGGTGGCACTTGTGGCGGCGGTGAAAATGGTGTTGGTGGTGGCGGAGGTCGCGCGGTGTTGGTGGGTGTTGGTGATGGCGGAGGTAATCAGGAAAGTATTTTGCAGGAAAGTATTTTGCCTTTGAGGTATTATCTTGAACACCCTTCCAGCACCATGACATTTTCTTCTTAGGTGTAGCATGTAGAAGGTGATTATCAGGAAAGTATTTTGCCTTCAGAGCTTTTCCCCAAAGTTTGCTTGTACTTGAACATATTCTCCAAGTTGCCCTTGCAAGCATTGCAGCATTCAAAGTCTTCATGTCTTTGAAACCCATTCATCCTTTGTCTTTGGGCATACATAGCTTCTTCCAAGAAGTTAGACACAGTCCTCTTCCTTTCTCTTTACCCCACCAGAAGTGGGTTTGTATGGAGTTTAGTTTGCTGATAATTCCTTCAGACATCTTGAAGCAACTCATGGAGTGCACTGGAACGACATTGATTACATGTTTGACCAAAACAGATCTTGCTGCATCATTTAATGTCTTCCTCTTCCAAATTGCCAATTTAGCTTGCACATTATTTACCAGATTTGAGAAAGAATGTGCTTTAGATCCTCCCAGTATAAGTGGCATTCCAAGATACTTCTCCTGATTATTCATCTTTTGCACATTAAGCAATCCAGCTAGTTCATTTGATGTCCTTGCATCCATATTATTGCTGAAAAATACACTCGACTTAGAGAAATTGATGGTTTGTCCTGATGCCATACTGAAAGCTTCAATTATTCCAAGGAGATTGTTGATATTACGTTTGTTAGCTCTTGTGAATAGCAAGCAGTCATCCGCGAAGAACAAGTGTGAGATTGGTGGTGCTGAACGTGCAATTTTTATACCTTGTATTAGCTTATGCTGCTCCGCTGTTGCTAACATTCTTGAGAATACCTCCATCACAATAATGAACAGAAATGGACTTAATGGGTCGCCTTGACGTATGCCTCTTGTAGGTGTAAAAGACTCGCATGGTGAACCATTAAAGACCACAGAGATTTTGGTTGTACTGATACATTGTCTTATAAGATGACAAAAATCATCAGCAAAACCCATCTTTAGCATTACATCCAGTAAAAACTCCCATTCAATTCTGTCAAACGCCTTTGACATATCCAATTTCAGTGCCATTAGACCTCCCTTGCACTTCTTACTCTTGTTCTTCATTGTATGTATTACCTCTTGAGCTAAGTGGATATTATCACTTATCTGACGACCAGAGACGTATGCTGCTTGCAAAGGTGAGATAATCTTCCCCATGACTTGCCTCATGCGATTTGAGATTAATTTTGAGAGCAGCTTATATGTAGTGTTGCAAAGTGCAATTGGACGGAATTCTGAAGGCAGTTGTGGGCTTTTAACCTTTGGGATTAAGGTAAGGTTAGTCTGATTCATATCCTTGAGGATATAACCCGTGCGAAAGAATTGCTTCACCATCTCGCAGACTTTATCGCCAACTATGTCCCAATGTGACTGAAAAAAACCCGGAGGAAATCCGTCTGGACCTGGTGCCTTCCACGACTTCATGCTTTTCAAGACTCTTAAGATTTCATCATTGTCTGGCATCCGAAGTAATTCTGCATTATCTGCTTCAGTTATATATTGTGGAATACAATCCAGAACTGCATCATTCTTTTGAGGACTTGTAGTGGTGCTAATACTTTGAAAATGAGAAGTCATGAGTTGTTCTAACTCCACTCTACCTGTACGCCATTCGCCATTTGGGTCCTTTAGAGCAGTAATATTGTTCCTGCTTCTTCTACGATTTGCAGAAATGTGAAAATGTTTTGTATTTCTGTCAGTTTCTCTGTAAAATTCATCTCTCGACTTTTGGCCCCAAAAATCGTTCTGTATCTGTTGCCACTTCTCTATTTCCATTAGCACCTCATTTGCACTTTGTACATTACCTTCTGAACTTGGTTGAGATTGAATGTTCTCAAGTTTCGCATGCAGATTCTTTAGATTTTCCTGGATATTCCCGAACTTGTCTTTATTCCATTGTGCTAATTGCTTTCTTGTGAACTTCAGAAGACCTGTTAGTTGGAAAGCTGGAGATCCTTCGATGCATTTTTTCCATGCAAAAATAATTTGCTGCTTGAGTGTAGCCTCTCCCTCCCAACACTGGAAATACTTCCAACCTTTTCTGTACGTTATTTTTGCTCCATCTGTATCAAGCAATATTGGTGTATGGTCACTCCCTACTTGTGGCAAGTGAAAAACACATGCATCTGGGAAATGTATTCTACTTTCTCCATTCACCATGGTGCGATCTAATCGAGCTTGTTTTTTGCCGGTGCCACTGGTATTGCTAGTCCATGTGAAGTGTTTGCCAATATAACCAAGATCTTCCAGTCCTGCATCTTGGATGTCGTCAAGAACTGACTGAGGAGTATTTGAAATATAATATGAAGAAGATGATGAGGCACCATAATTAACTCTTTCTGAAGCATTAAATGTAACATTCAAATCCCCAAGAAGAAACCAGGGCAAGTTCATTTCATCCCCCATCTCTCTAATGAATTGCCATTGCTCTTTCCTTTCATTGTGATAAGTTGAGCCATATATACATGATAAGCATACCTCTGGTTTTGAAGGATTATCTTGAAAGATACAATGAATCATATTAGAAGAGGTTTTCATAACTTCAAAGTTAAAACCATCCTTCCACATTAATACAAGTCCACCTGCTAATCCTCTTGAATGAATACAAATATCATTAGGAAAATTATACTGTTTGATAAGCTGCTTGATTTTATCCGAAGCTATCTTGGTTTCACTTAAGAAGACAACATCTGGGTTGTATAAATAAATGAGATTCTTCAAATGGTCTCTTGTATTTTTGTCATTGAATCCTTGGCAGTTCCATGCTAAGATTTTCATTTTCCCTATAAGCCTAATGCAGATAAAATGATGTTTAACTGTAATCTTAATGACAATTATGGATGAAGCATGCAGAATAAATGTTTTGTATTGAAAATTCTGTGCAATGATTAACTTTAAAGTGTTCAAAATGAATGCATAATGAATTTCTATACAATGATTATTGACCAGAAAACCTGAAGTAAATGCTATATTTTGATTATGTTTTCTAAGCAGAATTAATGTTTGATCTAATAGTGGAATACTGTAATGAATGCTATGCGGAGAATAATAATTATGCTGAAAAACCAAAATAACAGGAAATAATGATAGCTGACAATGAATTTCAAAAGAAGGGTTTTGTGTTACCTGTGCACCCCTTGCATTGCTTGTAGTTCCAACCTCTCCAAAAACTTGATTCATATCCACTGTTGATGTGTTCATTGGCTTTGGTTCCTGAGGTCCACCAGAATTGTGTACTAGTACATTTGGTTCATTTGTAGGGTTCTTGGTGGTCCTAGAGCGTTTACCTAACCTCCCATGGTTACCATTTTCCTCCATAGCAACATCTTCTTCAACACTGTGACCAAGATCAATCAATTTAATTCCATCCTTTGGAGGAATAAATGGCGTGTACTTCACAGCTGGTTTCCTTGTCTTATGCATCAGAGTTATGTTAATCTGTTTTGGAATAGCTATTTGTATATCTCCAAACTGCCTGGTTTCTTTGTGTATCTCCTCCATTAACTCAACATTCTTATTGCATTGAGCAGTACTGTGTGGAACTACCACATAGCAGATTCTACATATTTTATGTGGTTGTTTTTCATAATAAAATCTATACCATTTTGTAGTCTTTGCTGCTGTTTTCGCCATGGCTCCTCTTATAAATGGATGAATAAGATTGATTCTGACACACACCTTAAAGCAGTCTCCAGCATCTGGCAAGCCATTAGGCGGATCTATGGCTGTGACTTCTCCCATCAGTGCACCCATTTCTTCAACAGCCTTACGGTTAAGATGTTCTGGTAGAAGGTATTTTAACCATATCCAGAATTCATGGTGATTCCAATCTAACTCCTTGTACATCATAGTCGGATCATACACATATAAGATCACTAGATTTCCATCAATGAACCACGGTCTCTCCTTAAAGATTTTTTTCACAACACTTCCATTCTGGAACGTAAACACCATCACGTTCTTTTCCAATTCGTTTACTGCTATCTCTTCACTGGGAATAAAGGGCCAAGTGGTCTTCAGATGCCTTTTCACTTGTTTTGCTGTTAACTTGTTTGGCATAATCAAAGTGCCAATGAGACTCATCTCAACTTCTGGTTCCTCTATGTCTTCATAATCTTCAAACTGAATCATGCTTGAATCATCTTTTTCTTGCTCTAAGTTAGTTTCTTGCAACTTGTTTGTGATCTGCATCACTCCCTTTGTGGATGAGGATGATGAGGGACACGATTTCTCCATTGTATTGCTAGGGTTTGGATATGAGGTTATTGAGGGGAAAGATTGGATGCGGCTGTATTGGAAAGAGAGGCTATTATATTTAGCTACTTGGCTGCTGAAATCTAGGGGTATACCGATATTTTTGGTTGGGAAATATATCTTTGTTATGGTAAGGATATAAAAGATCATAACAATAGTATAACTGCATTGACTACGTTTCCTTTTTTTCCTCCAAATTTTTGAATTTTGAATTTTGGATCTGTGGTGGGAATCTGTTTGACTGGATCGGTTCTCTGATTTGATTGTGTTGAAAGAATGGGTTATGGTTTCTTCCACAATTCTGGTCGACCTGTATAGCAAACGCTGGAACTTCATCACTAAAACTAGTGTTATGCCAATAAACGCAAACGCGTACATCATTGATTGATATGAGGCAAACGCCATTTGAAAGGTTGGATCTAGCTGCAAACGCAAAGGGATACAAAAGAAATTAGTTAGCCATGGATTTTGAATAAAACAATGAAAAAGATAGAAAGAACTTATAGTAAAGATTTTGAATGAAAGAATGGAAAAGAGATGTTGATTTTTCTTAGAATAAACTGATTCCTTTGTTGTTCCATGAAAACAGATGCATCTTTAGGACTAAAATGCTATGATTCTATGAAAACATGTAACTGAGTTGCAATAGGGGTTTTTCGCCCGATTCAATGCTCCCACAAATACATAATATCTTTTCACTTTACTCTTCGAAAGAGAGAACAGAAAAAAATAGTGGGTTGACACTCAAAATTAGAAACAGCCGTTACTTCTTCT
>JAJJMA010159943.1:6782-24206 GCA_023529015.1 Papaver nudicaule | reverse complement strand
CGCTGGTTTCAAGCAAACACTGGCTATCGAGACCATAGGTACCCGTTTTGCCTCAGTACATTAGGTGGGTATCGAAGATATTTAAGTATCTTCCGAGAGGACATGGTGGTGTCCTGATAACCCGTTTAATCCTATGTAAAGCAGGGAACTTATGGTGGGTAGTTGCTATGATGTGTCTCGATAATAAAGTAGCACAATGGGGGAGTGTCAGTCTCTGCTGGAGCTTAGACATGGTACTGTTCTCTTATCGCGGCCTGGAGTTCGACTATTCTTTTCTCGCTAGCCCCTCCTCAAGGTTGTGTTTGATTTTTGGAGGAGGTCCCTCGGTTGCGTAACTCGCTTGCCATTCCCGGGAATGTAAGATAATTAGCTGCCTCGGGGTTCCATCCACCTCTAAAGGTACATGTTAATCCCATTTATCGTCCCCTCGACGCCTCAGAAGAGAGGTCCTCGTGGTCGTATGGTAGTGGGTTCAAATGCGTCTCGGCTTATATAGCTTAGATGCAAAGTACCCACCACTAACGGGGTGTCTTGTGGGTAGAGGACTGTGCCATATAGCTCGTAGGGCCCTTACGGCTTATATGGTCATCAGCTCTGTGCCTGCTATTCGAGGTCTTTTTATTTTTGGCATCAGGGCCTTGGCGTTATAGCCTTTTAATTTCATTGCGTCATGGCACTAGAGGAGATATGGCATCATGGCCTATTCGCTTATATGGCGTGAGAGCCTTAAGAGATGTGCCTAATCAGGTAGGACTTTGCCTCATCGAGGAGGATCTGGAGGTTGTACCGAGCTGTTTGCGATAAGCATAATTCGTTTATAACATAATAGTGTGCGAAATCGAAGAATGCATATAGCTAAGGAGATTCGAATGTGTCATAATGTGACAAGTCTCGAGAGGAGACTTAATAAATCTAAGGCATTAAAAATGCTAATTGGTGACTCAAAAATTCTTAACTTCATTATCGTTGCATATTGCTCGATGTTGTATAAACATACTCGATACCCCCACTCCTTCGAGGTAGAAAGAGATGGTTCGATCTTCAAATGTAATTATTCGATGCTCCATCCCCTCGAGGTGGGAAGAGATGGTTCGATCTTTAAACTTAATTCTTTGATGCCCCATCCCCTCAAGGTGGGAGGAGATGGTTCGATCATTTTTGTTATTGCACTATTTCTCTTAATTCGAAACTATACTCTTTTTTCAATATTCACGCCCCTCAGGTGGGAGGAAGCGATTCGATCGATTTCATAAAGAAACTAATATAAGTAGAACTCCTAATTTAGGATATAATCTTACTTTGAACTTTTGATAAGTAGAACTTCGATATCGATGCCTCTCGAGGTGGGAAAAGACAAATCAATCGACTTTTATAGAATCTAGCATGCTATAGATAAGAACTTCTATGACTTCATATCTTGTATATAATCGTATCGGGACCTAATGTGTTACTTGTTTGAACGCTATGTTCTAAGTAGGAGAGGTGCATGAACATCCAAAAACTTGTAAAAGGCAAGAGAGGTGTTAGAAATTCTCCCCCTTCCGGCAACTTGGCAAGAAGGTTGTTCCAAAGTAATTGTTTTGTATTGGCGAATTGGTTAAGCTCGAGATTGGTGGTACGATCTTGCTGCTCGAAGTGGTTCTTTATTGTGGTGCCGAAGTTGGTTTGCAATTTTCTTCTTCGATCATTGCTTTCTATTGACTCTTCGTCCTTCGTCCGTACTTTGTGGGATCTGACATTACTTCGATTGCTAGAGATTTTTCCAACAATTATTAGTACCCTTGAATAGGCTACTCCGAGAATGTTGCATTGAGATTTAAGTTTCCCCCGAAGTTTACTATGCTTGCGATGCTTAAGTGACTGAACAAGATGGGCTGGTGACCCTCGAACTGAATGGACTTCTTATATGACTTGAGGTAACTTGCTTGTGATGATCTTAATTTTGTACTTCGAATACCCTTCACCTAGATGAGATAATTAATTCACAGAAATGTTGAAATGACTGCCTCGGGTTGAACTATTGGACTTCTTTGTACTGGTGCTGGTTGATTAACAGGTCCAAGTAGAATGCTTCGATCGGGTTGAGCCATCGAAAAGAGTATACGGTCATCGGAATCGCTGACTTGTACTGATCTCGTCCTAAGCTAATGATTTGGTTGAGTTGGGCATCGAAGCTGACTGTCTTTATTGGATCAGGATAGTATGCGGAGAAACTTGCTTCAAAGATATGTCTCGATGATGAAATAACAAAGTTTGAAGAGGTACGGCTAATCTGATTGCTTCGAGATCATTGTTGTTGTGCCATCGACGTGGTAACCAAAGTTAGCATAAACTTTGAGGTATCGGAGTTGACTGCCCCAGTGTGATTTAAGGATCTGAGATGGCTTAATTTGCTTGAACTGATTTCTCGCTTTCGCATTGTTGCGGTCTTTTCTGATTAAGACGCATCCAGAGAACGTCTGTGACCTCTGCGGAGTAGTCATTCGCTTGGACTGGAGTGTCCTGCTACCAAACTTGTTTTTCCAGTCCTGTGCTCTAACACGAATTAGGCATGCAATTGAAGAAAAAAGGCACAGCAAATGAGTATACAATAGAGCATCAAAATGAGCATCAAATTTTTTCAAAAAGTGTTAAAGTTCAAGAATTTTGCCCTTGTACAGATCCTGGCTTTAGGTGAATGAATTGCATCGAAGCTTAGTCTAGTTCGGAGTAACTGTTTCAAAGGTGTCGAAGTAAGCTGTCGTGCCAGCTCCGAAAAGATTGCCTCGAGGTATGGCTTCGAGGATTGGTGCGACTTCCAACTCTGAAATCCAATGACCCCCTCTATGATTTAGTGACTGGTGGAGATTCACATCTTAATATCCCATTTTGTTGAATGCAGCTATTATCATTAGCTCATGCTTGTAGCCCGTTTTCCGCAGCATGGTTCTGGTGTTTCTACGAACAACTTGTGTGAACTTTCTGGTTAAACATTTTGTGAGTTCAATGTGTTTTCTTCCTGTGTTCTCATAGCTCCATCCCTGCAATGTTACATTCTCCACAAGACCACAGCAGCGATGCCACAGCAACAACAGCATTTATGCCCAAACCCGAGCGGGAAATGCGAAACCAACCAACTCTTTTCTTCTTTGCTTCTGAAATTCTCCTTTTCTTGCTCAGTTCAATGTATAAACCATCAACAGCGACAGCCAGAAGCCGACTTTATCTCAAGAACCAGAAAATTCCGAAGAGAAGATTATAAGAATGCTACGAGAACAGAAGGAAAAAGTGATACTTATGATTACAAAGCCAAAATTGGATCCAACACAGAAATTTCACGATGGACCTTTTTCAATTGCAGTCAAGAAATGCAGTTTACCTGAAAATTTTCATCTACCAACTTTCAGAACATTCAAAGGGGATACCGATCCAAATGATCACACATTTTATTATGAGCAAATGATGTCTCTATATGTGAACAATACACTAATCATGGCTCGTTTCTTTCCAAGCAGCTTACAAGACGATGCTCTCAATTGGTTTAGCAGCTTACCTGAAAATTCGATTACAACATATGAATACCTCAGAGATAGATTCAAACAGAATTACTCATGCAATATCAAACAAGTTGATGTCCTTGAAGAACTCTTTGATGTACAATAACAACCAGATGAAACATTCACAGATTTCCTACGAAGATTTAAAGCAGCAGCAACACCTGTTGGCAAAGAAAATGAGAGGATGATATGTGTCTCGTTCAAAAAAGCACTTTTACCAGGACCAATAAGAGATTCATTCTCAGGTTCTGTGCTGAACTTGCTAGAAGATATTTATGGGAGAGCTGGAAAATTTGTGTGTCGCGAACAAGATAATGGTTTAACAAGGCCTAACAAAAAGATATTTTCTGAACACAAAAGCTTCGCAACAGTGAAGAATTCTGGGGATAAGATAACACACTCACCAAAATCGCCATCAGATCAGCCAGATCAGAAGAAGATTCACAGAGAAGATGTTGAAAGCAGATGGAGAGAAGAAGAAAGGACATTCAAAATTGAATACATCCCCAGAAGAAATACTCAAGCGCATCAAGGATAAGCCATTCTATGAACCGCCAAGACCCATGAGGAACACCGGAAGAGAAAAATCATATTGTGATTACCATGGATCATATGGCCATCATACAAATTTTTGCAGGAATTTGAGAAGATTCATCGACAAAAAGATTAAAGAAGGATATCTGAAAGAATTTGTTCTAAGCACAGGACCCACACCAGCAGAAAGCAAAAGCCCAGAGAAAATTGTCAAGGGATGTGTGAATATGATTCACTCGGATCCAATGCCTATCAACAATACAAGAATAGATGTTTCAGATAAGAAGAGAAAATTTAAAGAAGTAAATTCAACGGGATGTATCCTAGACCCAAGGAGCAGAGAATTGATCCTACCACCAAATGATATAATCTTTACGAAGCATGATTTGGCAGGAGTAACTATACCTCTTTCAGGTGCAATTGGTGATTGAACTACTAATTGATAATTGGTACTGCAGGAAAATACTTGTAGATCAAGGCTAAACATGCGGTATCATTTACCTTCAAGCAGCTGAGCAGATGGAACTGACAAAGGAAGTAGTCCTTAAAGAAAATAGCTCTGCCATAATAGGTTTCAATGGATCAAGGACTTAGCCAATGGGAGAAGTTACGCTACCAGTACAAGCAGGACCTATTACAACCTTAGTGATATTTTTTGTACTCAACACAAAATCACCATATAATGTGATACTGGGAAGAAACTGGCTGCACGTGATGCAAGTTGTACCATCAACATACCATCAAAAGCTGAAGTTCAATACTAAGGATGGAGTATGCACGGTCCCTGGAAACCTATCAATTTCAAAGGAATTAGCACTGTTGACGTTAATAAAAGGAGATCAGTATGAAACCACAAGACATGACACATCATATCAAGTTTAAGCACAAAGGCTGTATTGAAGAACCGTCAACAGAAGATATACTTCGAAGAAAGGACAACAACACAGAGTCTGCAGCTATGACAAAGTAATAGGAATAAGTATCCAAAGCTCATGTTAGAGAATCAACAAAACAAAGCTCATGTTAGAGCATTAACAAAACAAAGCTCATGTTAGAGCATCAATAAGCTCATATTTAGGGCTTTTGATTTTCAAGGTTTAGTAAGCAATTGTAAGCTTGTATTGGGCATTATGAAGAAATACAATTCGCATTTTATGAGAAAATCTTTCCTTAAGGCACTCTTTTATGTACCAATTGAATAATCAAAACTCACTTTTGTTCGAAATTTCTCAAGGTGCTACAATACAAATATATAAACATAAGCAATAAATGTACAAAAAAAAAAAAAAAAAAAAAAAAGAAGAACCCAAAGCCGTTTCTGCAGTGGTCAGAACCTGCAAAAACAATAAAAAAATCATCCAACGTCAAAATAGAGGTTCAACCTCAGAAACATTAAGAAATATAAAAAATAAAATATAAATAATAATAATGAAATTCAGTCATATGTAAACAAATATATGACAAAAATTACACAAGATTATTAACATACTTGTATAGTCAAAACCAATAAATTCAAAATTTATCATCATCTGAATAGATGAAGTCAATAACAGAAGCTGCAACAACAATTATACTCCAAATTATAGAACCTGTCTAAAAGACAGAACATGGTAAAACAATAATTAACATAAACAATTAACAAACACATGATAATAATATATGGTAAAGTTCGAAAAATTAAGTCTTTCAGATCATAGGCAATAAGGGAATTAAATTAAACCTTATTATGGTCTAGTGAGGTCCAAATGTTATATGGCAGAATCTGATGTCATATGGCACATACCACTGCTATCATTAAATAGCTAAGACTGATCCTGGTAAAGAGCTGCCCTGATCAAAATAAATTAGAAGCTCAGACCTGAAGTTCAAATGACAGCACAGAAAGATACCCTGGCCAGGTATCTCGAAATAAGACTGTCCGCACCATTTGAGACAAGTTGTATTCTCGAGTGGGAAGAGGTTAAGAACCACTAAAGCAAAACAGTAAACGAAGGACAAGAACAATACACCACCGAATATTAATCAAATAAAATAAAAAAACATAGAGAAGAGGAAAATAGGGTGCAAATATGACAAAATACAGCATCCACCACAGAAGGGTGAGACCGTTCATATGAAAAGATTATGAAATCTAATATCAGAAAATAACCAAGCTATGACCAACACATTAACAACAGAAAAATAAAATCCGTTAAAAGAAAGATAAATGAAAGGTATCCAGCCAAAGCAATTTATTTTTACATTGGATCATCATCCGGGCAATATTCATTAGCAAGAACAGGTACACCAATATCTTGTCTTGATAAAATGGTGGCTACGGACTCAACAGTAGTGTCCGTCAATGTTGATTCTTCGATCACATTAGATGACACTTCAAGAAATTCATTATTTTGACACGGATCAACAATCTCTGACAAAGGCAATTTCCAAATAACGTCAACTGTAAAAAAAAGAAAACGTCACAAAACATCGAAGGAGTTGAATTCCTGCACGAATTCATTCAAAAAATACATAAATAATAATAACAAATCTTTACCAGAAGGATTTGAGGCTGTTTTCGACAGAAAAGCAACAAGGGTAACGAGTAAAGACATTTGTTTGTCTTGCCTATTAACTCTCTCCTTTAAAAAACATTTCTCTTGTTTCAAGAGTTTATTAGCAGACTCTAGTTCTACAGTAACCGTATCATTACCATCAGCTGCAGTTTTCTTTCCCTTCTAAGCTTGACTTAAAAGAAGATCTTTAACGACCTGTTTCAAAAACAAATAAGAACTTTTCTAAAAATATATATATAAAGAAAAAAAGATAACAATCAATTTGACTTACTGTATCTTTAAAATGAGACATATGATTCAGAAAGATGGTTGAAGGATCTTCCTCTACTATAGCCTCATTCTTATAAACCACTTGTTTTCTTTTTCTAGATCGCTTGTTAACATTATCAGAAGGAACACTTGTTTGATTAACATTAGAACCAGGCAACAATGTTTGAATTTCGTCCAGCCTCACTAAAGAAGAGGATCTTTTAGTAGTAACTTTAGCAGCAACCCGAGAGTTGGAGCTAATGAATTGTTGATACTCGTTAGCATAAAATTCGTCAAATAACAAAAACTTCTTAGAAATATTTGCAAATTGCTCACTTGATGGCTTCACCAGATGTTTTTGCCTGGAAAACACTGCATCGTCTATGGGTACTTTTGTAGTGCTCGAGATCAAAATCGAACAAGACGAGCCTAAACCAAGTCATGGTCGTTCAAATCTTGCTTCGGTCACAAAGAGGATAGAGGTTGATCTAGGGAGGGAAACAGTGAAAGAAACTTGAGATCAGGTTGAGGATGTGTATTTCTGGGTGTAAGGGTTCAAGATCTCCGTCGTAAGGGTGACTGGAAATATCCAAGGCTAGAAACGTGTTGAATATTCAGGTATGTGCTCTGAGGATCTGGTTATTCTGAAGATTCTAGTTGTTTTAAATGTTCTGCCTTGGAAAATAGAGGAAGCCTCTATTTATAGTGTTGAACTCACCCTGATCTCTCGACAGAGAAGGTGGAAGCCGTGGAAGAGTGGCGGAGTGGAGGACGTGAGTTGTTCTCTGTAACTGCTAGAGTTGTGTAGAACGTGTCCACTCAGCACCACTTTCTCGTAACTGTCCATCATCTCTATCAGTTTCTTTATAACTTCCGTAGACCGCCAGACCAATACTCCTAAAGTTATCCCCCCGTGTGATGTTTTGATCTCTCGTGTAGTTTGCAGATATTGCATGGTCGTGTTCAGTTTAAACAGTGTTGCATGGCTATGGCCCTATGGCCAATGTGATTATGGTGCGTGTGGTGGCTGTATAGCAACATCCTTGGCCCTTAGCCAAGGCTAGGAATTCATGGCGCCATGGGTATGGCGTATAGCCCTGTGGCCACGACTTTGGCTATGGGCCAAGGTCAGATTTTTGTGGCGCCATGGTTCATGGTGTCACCGTAACAGCAGTTGTGGCCTTGGCCACTAGCCAAGCCAGTTTCACATGGCGTCATGGCCTTGAGGCCACAGTCTTGGCCATTGGCCACGGCAAATTTTGTGGCGCCATGCTCATGGCGCCGTGGCTTTGTGGCCACGGACTTGGCCAATATCTCGTGGCGCCATGATTATGGCGCCATGCGTTTGAAGCCACGGCCTTGGCCATTGGCCAAGGCTAATCTCTTGTGGCGCATCCAGGTTATGCCACTTCGCCCGTGGCGTGTTTGTGCACCTGGGCTATGGCGTATTTTAGGTCATGGCATGCTTATCCATGGTACATTAGGTCATTCTGTGTTTGGACTGTGGCTTGCCTAAGTGCGTTTAGGCTATTGTATGCTTCTCAGAGAGCTATGGACAGGCCTAGAGCCACGATGTTTCTGAGGTTTTTCGTTGAGACTCAGGCGTCGAGTCATAATTTAAGAGGAAATCCATGAGGATTCGTCTTTGTTAACTCTCCACCACATACTAGTGATCAATTTAGTTCCGATGTCGAGGAATTTGAGGCGATGTCGACATGAAGTAATCGATGGGTTTATGAGTTGGTTGGGTTATTTAGTACTGCACTATGATATCATCCTCTCCACCGGGAGTTATAAAAGAGAACTCATAAAGAGTCTATTCAGCTTGCAGAACAGGTTGTATTCTGAGCTATAGCGATGTGACTGAGTAGGCGCCTTTAGGCAAGGCGTAATTAGAGAGTAGTGTTACATTTTTGTCCCTCTTTCATTTTTCACCACCTACATTAAGTACCCTGGTTAGTGTGGAACAGTAATGCTTCATACTAAGCATTTAGATGGTGAGAGCAGTTCCAACGGCCTTAGGTTTTTTGTTTTAGCAGAGATTTACAAAAGATCAGGTCTTAGTGTTAATGACCTTGAATTAAAATTGATGGCAAGCTTGTGCTTGCAAAAAAAAAAAATTATATATATGTGTGAGGGAGCAAAGAGGGGCGTGGCTATGGCGCTATGGCCATGGCGTCGCGGGATGCAGCGGACGGTTGTGGCCGTGGCGCCATGTCTCGAAACTCGTGCCACATTTTTTTAAATATATTTATGCCAGTTTTAGGGCTGGCAGAATTTTAGGAAAGGCCTTGGGCTTTGCATCTCCCTTTCCTAGTATTAGGACTCTTAATAGTCATATATATATATATAGACATGCCTAGGTTAAGTTTTCAACAGAGAAGAGAAAAGAGAAAAAGGTTTCCTAGAGCAGTATTTTTTTCTTTTTCCTCTTTGATTTATTCTCTTTAATCGCGTTTGTTAATCCTTGTTCATCATGTCGTCAAGTGGAGCAACAACGAGGAGCAACAAGGTAACTTAGTTTTTTTTTTGTGTCGCTATCATATATATGATTATATATATATATATGAATATATATCCATGTGGACACGTCCATGGAAGGTCAGGTTAATGGCGCTACATCCTGTGGCGCCACAGTTTTGGTGATCACGGCCTTGGCTAAAGAGCCAAGGCTAACTTAGTGGCGCCACACATACTCATGCGTACTTTTTTTTTTTTTACTTATGGCCAAGGCCATTCCTTCATGTGGCATACACATTGTTTTGCATGTATACTTTAGTAAGTGTGTATGCATAACTACACATGTTATTAGGAGAGTGATTACTATTATGTGTATGAGTATGTAGCAACTTACTTGGAATTGTTTGTGTGTTGCAGAGAAAGCATGGTGGTGACCAAGAGACAATTTCCAGTCATCATTCGGTTTGTGATACTGCTGCTAGAACTCCCAGGTGTACCGATGGTTTTTCGTATGCTCCTGTTGTTAGAAACCCGAATGCGTTTGTTGATCGTGGAGACTTCTCTGCTTGTTTTATTCTGAGGCGAGGAGACCTTGATGATTCCTCCACAGTGGTGCCGGGTGAGGCTATCAGGTTCCGCATGAAGTCTAAGACGTGTGTTGGCGTGCCCGTTGATTTCAGAGTTCTTCAGTTTCCCGTGACTCAATGTTGTGCTTAGTACGATTTCATGTTAACGAACAAGAAGGTGCAACCAATTTTAGAGCGAGCGGGCATCTTCTATGTGGTGAAGGAAACTGGGAGTTTGAAAATATATAAAGATGCTAGCGCTATTGTTACTTTCCTCCTTCGTTGGTGCAGAGCGACCAAAACTTTTATGATGAGCTAGGGCGAGTTCACACTAGTACACAAATGCACATAGGGCACGTTTTTTTTTTTTTTTTAGCCCAGACACGTTTTTTGTTTTTCCATGGCTATAGGTCCCAAAAAAGCTCTACTTTTTTTGTAGCCACGGTTTTTGTTTTCCATGGCCATTGGACACCCTTTGGTCATGGATTCAACTCTAAATCCAATAACTGTATCCATTGATGAGTAAATGGCCACATTTTATAGGTCAATCCATTGGAATCCAAGGCCAAAAGGGAATACATTTGGCCACTTAGAAATTCCATGTCTTATTGCAGGCCATATTGGGATTTTGGGAAGGTAATCTTATTGGACTTTGATGCATCTTAGATTGCAATGTTGGTCAATTGGTTTACACATTTCTGAAGGTTCAAAAAGAACAGAAGATTATGAGTACACCAAACAACGGTACCGGTCAACTGTACATATTTACACGTTTGCCACTCGGTTAGAACTCGCTAACTTAATTCTCACGTGCCGTTATTTCAAAAAACGATGCCGTTATTTTCAAAAACAGTGCCGTTATTTCAAAAAAGAGTACCATTATTTTCAACATTAGATCCAACGGCCACTGTGAAGATAGATCTGTGGCTGAGAATTAGCAATTCAATACCAATTGTATTCAACTAAAACACAGGCAATTCAATACCCATTGTATTCAACTTAAAAGTTTGAAAAATACCCAAATTTTAAGCATTATAAAAGTGTACAGACTAGTTGAGCAAATGTTAACATGTTTTTTACTAACTAGTTCACTTGTACCAAAATATAGATGAGGCATACTTAGTACCAATTCACTACAGATGTGGTTTGCTTGGCTTTCTTTTGTTGTGGTTGGCTTTGACTCAATTCCATAGAGATGCTGCTCTACTAGTTGTTGCAGCTTGTTGTGTGATGTACTGAACCCAGTACAATTCTTCAACCAAAGATGAACAAAATCGGACAGTAACCTCTTGATTGTTACCAATCAAGCCAATCTGAGGAGGAGAATGTAGAAGTCTTCGCATTTGAAAAGCCCAGTAGTCCCAACGCCAACGAATACTCTTGTGAGGCCTTTACCTGTTTCAAGAACATGCCCAATATCTAACTGATGCTTTTCTTGTAAAATGCAAGACCAGGTGTTAGTTGTAGATGTCACGCCATAAGCAACCAGAAAATCAGACTTTCCTGTGCTAGTTTCCCAAGTACATGCTACTCTAGGATCTACACAACTGATGGCTTGGTAAATATCACCTGAAACATCAAGTGTGAGAATGGTTATGTTGCAGCCCCGAATGGAAACCACATTATCAAAAAGAACATCATAGTGACTGACGGGTGCTCCTGTATGGTGGGTCTGTTGAAGAGGTGTATCTGCATCTCTTGTCATGGCATGGGCATCTTGCTCTCTTCCTTTTGTGCGCGAAATGACACAAGCCTGTGAAAGTATGTCCTCGATGTCAACCTTTCCCTTGCTAATAATAGACAGAGTAGAGAATGAAGATTCATTTCGTTCTTCTCCTTGCAGCACCACTTCCTGGTCCTTCTTTGCAACATAAGTGCTTAGTTGCCATTTACATTGTTGTTTAAGCTTGAATGCCCACCACTCTTGATTCACCCACTGCTCAACAAACTGAGTGATAAACCCAACAAGCTTGTCCTTAATACCCAACAAGCTTCTCCTTAATGCACCCACATCAGCATGTTTGCAAACTAACTCGCCCAGCACATTACCTGAAGGCTCGATATTCCTATCATTAACAAACTCTGCTTCTTGATTTCTATCTCGGATTCGCATTGCCTATCATTAACAAAACAACCAATAAATATCATTAGTCAATCAACGAAATATAATTTGCTCGACAGAACAACTATGTGGCACAGAAAATGAATAACATAGCAATCAGTCCAAACCTGGAAAACGAATAACATAGCAAGTAGATCAAACTTATGTTAGAATCAACAAAGGATTATAAATCTCTTTAAAAGTTGGTTACCATTAAGACACTAGCATTGCAACTTAACAAATCATTTTTAAGCTATGAGAATACTGATCACTCAACTCGGCATGTTTCAAACACATCAAACAGGTCCAAACAACCAACTCGAGTAAACAAAAGATTTCTACTAATGGAAATTTGGGGACACCTATCAGAGCTTATTTTTTTATAAGCATGTCATTATAAGCTCTGATAGGTCTCCCCCAAATTTCCATTATAAGCGAGTCTTGATAGAAAAGTCACGGAGATTCCGTGTACGAACACAAAATCTTATATATGATAGAAGCATAAAAGTTAGAAAGAATTCATTATATTAGAAAGATGCACTAAGTTGGTCCAGAAGTCGAACTAGTTTTCAAGCAGCGTAATGCTACTGAAGTTCCCAGGTTCTGCCACTACTTAATGAAGCTTTAATATATTATACTCCTTGACAACAAAGGAGCATGAGATTTCTGCAATTCTAACAATCAAACATGCATCTAATAGACAAATGCAACATTTACTAAAATTGCACAGAGAATACAATAGATATACCTGTAGCTTAGCCACAACACTGATTTCACAATTAGACTGGCCATTCGCTTATCCACCAGTCCTAATTTGCTGTTTAGAAGATTGATCAACTTGCAATGGAAAACTCATAGGCACTGCTGCAAGTTTGTACTTTGAAGAACCGACATAGTGTCTTTGATAAACCTACAATACACAAGAAACCTATGACTTATCATCAAAATCAAACTTTCAGAACACCCAAAAACACTCAAAATTATCAAACAAAAGCAAGAACGGAGAGAGTGATTCATCCTAAGTTGTTAGGCAAGTTAATTGTTTCTGCAGAAAGAGGGTAAGGCATAAATAAACTGCCAAGGGAATGGAACCCCATCACGATATCTGCATAAGCAGGACAAATGAGCAGAATAAACTCGGAAGAAAACTTTCAAGTCACAACTTGAGACAACTGATCTGAAGAATGAACAATGAATGATATAAGAAATCACTTCTATCAACAGAAACAATTAGAATCAGTTCTATCATCAACTTAATGATATTGTACCAGTAAGAAAACCACATACAGAAACCATATACATCTAGTAAGCATATCTGTAACATAACCACATACATCTACTAAGCATAATCAATCTCCAGAAATCCACAACCCAATGCCCTGACACTAATGTAACATTACAAGAATTGGTAAACTTGCACAATGAATAACAGCTCACTAGTAAAGTACAACTTATTTTGAACAAAGCAACAAAATTCTATGAACTGGGTACTTCTCTGTATCACAAAATTGTTCAAATTGTTCAAAGACCACAGAGTACTTTTAAGAAAAACAGTTTTTGGATAAACCTAAGACCAACCCAATATCACATTTAAAACCACAAAACAACCAGAATCGCTAATAAATCTCTACAAAATTCCACAAATCTTAACCCACGAAAACCCTAATTTGTCTGAAACTAGGGTTTACTTCAAAGAAACGAAAAAAATAAGAAAAGAAGAAATTAAACATACAAGAGCTTCAAAAGATTAAGGAAACAATATCTAAGAAGAATAGAAGAGAAGAAATTACCAGCACACTTCGATACCCGCATCGACAATTTTTAAAACCCTCAGATCTGAGTAATCCAGTTTAATGACCTAATTAGTTCCCACAACTCAACTAACTTCTCCTCCTGGTAGAATTAGTTTATACAAGATGGATTGGTGTGCTTGTCGAAGAGGATGAGGAAGAGAAAGAGTAGAACAAATGAGAATCGATGGAACCAGACGAGAAGAGAGACGAAAGCGAGAGACGAGAGATTGCAAAATGATTTTCTTTGGGTGAAAATCGATTAAGTCACGGCACAAAGTCATTGTCATGGTCTCGGTTGACTGGGTGCAAATAAAATCATGGGTTTTAATAGGTCAAACAGTTGGGTGTGCAAAATAAATTTGCAACACCATGTTGTAAATTGTAACACCATGATACAATTTGCAACACCGTGTTGCAAGCTGTAACACCATGATACAATTTGCAACACCCTGTACCATGATACAATTTGCAACACCGTGTTGCAAGCTGTAACACCATGATACAATTTGCAACACCCTGTTGTAATTTGCAACACCCTGGTGCCATTTTGATGTTTTGTGTTGTGAAACGCAAAATTGGGTGTAGTGAAGATCGTATGTCGTTCAACCACATTCGAAGCTCGAATCGACACCTGAGCTCCATATTTACTAGTTTCCATGATGGATTCTGCTAAATTTGGAGTTAGAACTCACTCGGAGCTTCGAGATTGATAGTTTGTATGTCGTTCGACCATATTCGAAGCTCGAATCGACACTTGAGCTCCATGTTTACCAGTTTCCATGATGGATTCTGCTAAATTTGGAGTTAGAACTCACTCGGAGCTTCGAGATTGATAGTTTGTATGTCTTTCTACCAAAATTGAAGTTTGAGTCGACACCTGAGCTCCATGTTTAACAGTTTCCATTATGGATTCTTCGATCAGAACACTAAACCTAGCAATACGTTGCTTAAAACTTCCTCTGACAAGTCGAATTCTTCGATCGAAACACTAAACCTAACGATATCTTGCTTAAAACTTCCTCTTACAAGTCGAATTCTTCGATCGGAACACCAAATCTAATGATATCTTGCTAAGTAACATCTTTTGGCAAGGCGGATTCTTCGTCGAAGCAGCAAAACCATTGGTATTGATCATGTTTTGCTTAATAAGGTCTTGTGATAAGTTGGATTCTTCGTTGAAACACCAAACCTAGTGATATGTTGCTTCCTAACATCTTCTGACGAGTCGAATTCTTCGTCGAAGCACCAAATGTATAGGTATTGATCATATTTTGGTTAAAAACTACTTGGGACAAGTTGGGTTCTTCGATCGAAACACTAAACCTAACGATATCTTGCTTAAAACTTCCTCTTACTAGTCGAATTCTTCGATCGGAACACCAAACCCAGTGATATCTTGCTAAGTAACAGCTTTTGGCAACGCGATTCTTCGTCGAAGCACCAAATGTATAGGTATTGATCATATTTACAAGAAAATTGGTCGTCAGCGACAATCCTTATCGTCGCTAAAAGTGTAATTTTTGTCGCTAATTCTATTTGGCGACGATATATTTTTGTCGCTCAGTTTGTCGCCAAATGTCCGTCGCTAAATGGTTACAGCGATAAAAACTTCAGTAACGTCGCCAAATGTATAGCAGCGACAAAAACGCATTTTGTGGCTGAAAAATGAAAATTTGCCGACAAAAAAAAATGTTGTCGCAAACAAGAATTATTAGCGACCACATATTTCTCTCGCAAAATTCATCTTTTCTGCGACAAAATTTATTTTTGTCGATAAACCAAAACATACAAATGGCGAGTAAAATATTCTGTCGGGAAGTATACAAATTTGGCGTCATGTAAGATGGTTTATCTGATTGGTATTTGCTAAAAACTGGCAGAGTTGTACAGTGAGGGTGAAGGATTCAACATTTTGTACAACGATTTATCCTATGTGTAAAGTACAAACAAATAAAATCAAACACAATGAAAGAATTTATGTATCATAGAATTTTCATTGATTCACAATCATATTGTACAATCATTTATTGAGAATTTACAATCTTAGTTCAAAACTATTCTTCATGGTGCTCTGTATATGCTATCAATTTAATGATGTGTTCATCTTCCAACAATTGATCAATGCCATCAATTTAATGCAACTTTGATAGATATGCTACCTAAAGTTTCCGATGGATTTGGTTGGACATCAATTCAATGCGACCTCCGTTTAGCCATTTGTTTCAATCTGCACAAAAAAAAAACTCTTAAAGATTGAATAATCGAAAGAGATGGTGAAATAGATATAAAATCGAAAACCAACCCTTCAAATACTTGTTCTTTTCGAACTCACCTGTAAATGGAAACGGAGAGTGGGAAGATATAATGGTTGAAATTAAGAAAAACATGTTTTCCAATTTCAAGCCTCTTGTATGCAAGATTTGGTATTATAGAGAAATATCGATTATTGTTGTTACATTTAAGCTTCAATTGACACGCCCGGCAAGGATGAAACTTCCAAATTTCAGAATTCTTCCCACTTTACCTCAAATTCAGGTTTCTGGACAAAGATTTGGGGTTTTCAATTATTTCAGAGATTTTTATCTACTTAGGGTAGTAATCAAAAGGGGTATTACATGAAATGAATCATTAAGGGAGAAAGAAAAACTAACAAGACAAATAAATGAACATTAATCGATGAAATAAAAGAAGGGGGGGAATGGCCGCTAACTAATGGTAGGCGGAAAAGAGAAGAAGGGAGAATACATGGGAGGCGGTTATGAGAAGTGGGATGATGGGAGGTAAGTATATTATAGGGATTACATCTAAACCGTTAGATTAAAAGAATAAAATTTTAAGGATCCACAGAATCCAATGTCACGTTTTGAAAATTGGAAGAAAGTGGGCTACTCAGGAATTTTTTTTTTTTCTCGTAACAAGCATTCCATTACATTTACATTGTCACATTCCTTGCCGACCAAAAATATCAAGTCATCGCGAAAGGCCGACCATTTGTCGACCTAAATGAATTATATCGCAAAAATTATCTTTTAGCGACCACAAATATTGTCGCTATTGTGTAGGTTTGGCGACAATGTTAATTTTCGTCGATATTCATATGATTTAGCTACAACATCAATTTCGGTCGCTGGTAATATGATTTAGCGACGATTCTTAGCTACAATTGTTTAACTTGTCGCTGAAACTATTATTTTGCGACAACATTTTCCATTATCGCTGTTTATTATTTACAGCGACGAAACTCTATATGTCGCTACGGATTTCGTCGCTGATGCTTCATTTTCTTGTAGTGTTTTGGTTAAAAACTACTTGGGACAAGTTGGATTCTTCGATCGAAACACTAAACCTAACGATATCTTGCTTAAAACTTCCTCTTACAAGTCGAATTCTTCGATCAGAACACCAAATCTAATGATATCTTGCTAAGTAACATCTTTTGGCAAGGTCGTCGGAGCACCAAATGTATAGGTATTGATCATATTTTGGTTAAAAACTACTTGGGACAAGTTGGATTCTTCGATCGAAACACTAAACCTAACGATATCTTGCTTGAAACTTCCTCTTACAAGTCGAATTCTTCGACCAGAACACCAAATCTAATGATATCTTGCTAAGTAACATCTTTTGGCA
>JAJJMA010159931.1:27750-52893 GCA_023529015.1 Papaver nudicaule | reverse complement strand
ACATTGCTAATCATCTGAAGGCGTATGCTAGAGATCCTCAGAATCATAAGCTTGATCCTTCCGTTGCCAAATTCCTTTCTCAAGCCTTTTCTGGTTACTGGGATAGAAGTACTCTTGCCTCGGCATGGACTTTGCATCAAGCGTTTGTCGAAGCTGTGAGTGTGTCTTCGCTGGTCTGTTGTATGTTTGTTGCTTCTGCTTTGCTTAATGGTGTGCTTTTTTATTTTCGTAGCATCGTCATCATGGAATGTTTTTGCTGGACTTAGCTCGTGCCCAAGGTCTTGAAATTACTCGCCTTGATGGAGATGTTATTCATTTACAGCAGGAGAAAGAAGGTCTTTCAAAGGGCCTTGAGAAGAGCAAAGGTGAGTATTTGTCATCCGAATGTTTTTGGCGTCTTTTACTGGGAGTTTTGTGATTGATGCTTTGTTGCTGCTACCAGGCGATGTGAAGAGCTTGGAGGAACGACTTGAAAAAGTTGTTAAGGAACGAGACTCCTATTCTGAAAACTTGAAGGCTCAAAAGGAGCTGGCTTCGAAGTTGGAGTCAGAATTGAAGAGCAAGGATAGCGAGATGGAGCGATTGCGAAGTGATTGCAGGGGGAGAGATAGCAAGATTGCATCATTGAATGAGGAGGTTTTGAAGCTTAAGGATCATACCAAGGGCGAGGCTGAGCGGACGGCTTTGTTCAGTCGCCAGCATGCTCGGTTTTTGTTTAGGGATTTCGGGATGCAACCTCCCTTTTATCGTCTTGGTGTGAATGACCCTGATGCTGCATTGGAGTCCGATAAGGAACTGATTCCCTCCAAAGAGGTCAAAGCGATAGTGGCGCAGTTGCTAGAGGAGAGAGTTGAGGAAGAACTTGAAGAAATGGGTAGCGAAAATGTTGATACTGATGGGGAAGATGTGGGAGGGGATGGATTGGTGGTGGATTCTGAGAATAAATATCCGGAGGTCGAGAAGCCGAATGAGGTAGGGGATGATATGATGGGGGAAAAGGAAAAGAGCTTTGGCGAAAATATTGGTACCGAAGGGTTGACCAAGGAATCTGCAGAGGATTCTGTCAAAGCTACTGGTAACGATGCTGAGCGGGATGCCGAGGCTAGTGGTCAAGTGGTGAAGAATATCATCGAGGGCGCTTCCGAAGCTGTTGACTCCCAGGTGAAGGATGGTAGCGAATCTGTCTTTCCGACTTCAACGACTAACCCCGAAGATGCTCCTAAGGTGGATGATGTCATTGTTAAGGAAGTTGTAGGAGATGCTAAGTAGATGTATCCTTTCTGCTATCTTTTTGTGCTTTTCCATGCCTTGTTTCCTCTGTATTTTGTAACTCGTCGAGGTAGTTATGTGTTGCTTTTCCTTTGTATGATGTATTTGTTTTTGAATTATGTACTCTCTTGCTTTTCTTTTGTAAGATTATGTTGTAGCCAAGTTGTTTTTGTTGATTAACTTGCGTGTGAACGCGACGTTGTTGTTGCAATATTTTCTTTTAGGCTCTTGTGGCTACTTGAGATGCAACTCCGGGGCTTACTTCGATGTGGGAGATAGTGAACCAAGCTAGTGGGGGCTTACGGATCACCCTTCCCAAAGGCTTTGAGCTACTTGCACTGGTTTCAAGCAAACGCTGGCTATGGAAGATATAGGTATCCGTTTTGCCTCGACACAATAGGTGGGCATCGAAGATATTTGATTATTTATCACGAGGACGTGGTGACGTCCTGATAACCCATTTTTGGCCCAAGTGAGGTAGGAACTTACAGCGGATACCTGTGTTTCGATAATAAAGTAGCACAATGGGGGAGTGCCGGTCAAGGCTGGAGCTTAGACATGGTACTATTCTCCTATCGCGGCCTAGAGTTCGATCCCTCTATTTCTCAGCAGCCCCTCCTCGAGGCTATTTTAGATTTTAGAGGAGATCCCTCGGCTGTGTAATTCGCTAAGCATTCCCATGAATGTGAGCGAACTAGCTGCCTCGGGGTTCCATCCACCTTTAAAGGTAAATGTTAATCCCATTTATCGACCCCTCGACGCCTCAGAAAGAGAGGTCCTCATGGTCGTGTGATAGTGGGTCCGAATGTATCATTAGCTTACGTAGCCTAGATACAAAGTACCCACCGCTAACGGGGTGTCTTGTGGGTAGATGACAGTGTCATATAGCTCGTAGGGCCCTTACGACATATATGGACATCAGCTCTGTGCCTGCTATTCGAGGTCTTTTTATGTTTTGGCGTCTAGGCCTTGGCGTTAGAGCCTTTTATTTGCGACGAGGCACTAGGGGAGATGGCGTCATGGCCAGTTCGTTTTTGTGGCGTTAAAGCCTTTGCGAGTGTGCCTAGTTAAATAGGACTTCAAAGTTTGATTCGAGAGTTGTTGATGTTTGAATATAGTTCGTTTAATCAAGGATACAGTTGTGTTTTTTATGTATAATATTTTCTTATATACTTTGCATTCCATGCATTGCCGAGTCCTAATCCATCATCCTCGCCAATCAACTTATAAGCGCCTTTTCCCGCTACCTGCTTTACTTTGAACGGTCCTTCCCAGATTGGTTCTAGCTTGCGCTTCCTTTTGGTAGGGTGGGATTTCTCGTAGTACAAGTTCGCCAGGTTGGAATTCCCTTTCGATGACTTTTTTGTTGTATCCTCGCGCTAGCCCCTGCTGGTAGTTGATTATGTGCTGCCGAACTTCTTCCCTAGCTTCTTCGAGGTCGTCTAGCTTTGCATAGATTAAGTCTGCTGTGAGGTTTTGCTCCCACGATTTGTATTTGTCCGTTGGTATCATTATTTCCGTGGGCAGTACTGCCTCTGTTCCGTATGTTAGGTGAAATGGAGTCATTCCTGTCGCACGTCTTTGAGAGGTTCGGAATGCCCATAATACATTGTGCAGGTGTTCGCACCACTGTTTTTTGTGGGGTAATACTCGTTTTTTCAAGTTATCCCCTATTGTTTTATTGGTAGCCTCGGCCTGACCATTACTTTGCGGGTATATTGGCGTCAAAGTTCCCAGTCTTACATTGTACTGGTTTAACAATTCTCTGACGTCAGCGCTGAGGAATTCTTGAGCATTGTCTGAAACTATCTCGGCTGGGACCCCGAATCGACATAATATGTTTTCTCAGAAGAAAGTGAACATCTCTCTGCCTGTGTGGCTTCTTAGGGCTTTGGCCTCGATCCATTTGGAGAAGTAATCAGTTGCTACGATGATGTACCGTCGTTATCCTGTTCCTGGAATGAATGGACCGACAATGTCTACTCCCCACTTGGCGAAGGGCCATGGGCTTAGTACTGAGTTTAAGTTTGTTGCCGATGCGTGAATTCTTTTAGCGAATCGCTGGCAAGGATCACATTTTTGGGATATGTCTTTTGCGTCGGCGTGCATATATGGACAGTAGTATCCTTGGGCCTTAGTTCGCTGTGCGAGTGCTCTTGCGCCACTGTGAGTCCCTGCTTCTCCACTGTGCAGCTCTCTCATCAATGCTATACCATCTATTCGATGAACACATCTTAATAAAGGTCCCAAAAATGACTGTCGGTATAAAACTCCATCCAAGAGTCGGTAATTTGCAGATCTACTTGTTACTTTATGCGCCTCGAGGGGATCACTTGGCAATTCCTTTGTCTCCAAATACTTTCTTATGGGTGCCCTCCAATCGTCTTCTTCGTCTTGGATGGTCATTACTAGCTCTTCCCTCAAATTTGATATTGATGATTTCTTTATTCTGCCAATCTCAATGGAAATGATGTTTTGGTCTGTCACTTTTGATGCGATAAATGCTAATGCGTCTGCGTGCCTGTTATCTTTTCTGCATATGTGCCGAATTTTTAGATGTGGGATCTTTGACATGAGTCTTCTTGCCAATTTTTTGTATTTTGATAGTGAGTCGTTGGATTGATAGCTTCCATCTAGTTGTCGTACCACAAGTTGTGAATCAGTAGTTATCCATGCCTCTTGGATTTCCATTTCGATCATGTATTTTAGAGTGTGAATCATTGCTTCGTATTCGGTCTCGTTGTTAGTTGCTTCAAACTCTAGTCGGAGTGCGTATACTGTGCGCTTTCCTTCTGGCGAGGTGAAGACTATTCCAACTCCTCGAACGTCGCTATTTACCGAACCATCGATGAATATTTCCCATCTCCGAGGATGGCATTGTTCCAGCAGGTCGTCGGGTCCGTCCTCGTCTTCAATTCCTAGGATTGGTTCTTCCTCGTAGTCTTCTTCGATTGGGAACTCAGCTAAGAAGTCAGCGATGATTTGAGATTTTAATACTGTTCGTATTTCATATACCACGTCATACTGGCCTATTTGTGCGTTCCATTTCGCAATTCTTCCTGCTGCCTGCATATTTTTTAGGACCTACTCTATTGGCGTCTTGGTTAGCACTATTATTTTGTGAGCCTGGAAATACGTTCGAAGCTTTTGGGTTGCTACCACCAATGCGAGTATGAGTTGTTCCAGCTTGGTATAGTTTTTCTCGGCTGGGAATAGGGTTCTACTGATATAATACACCGGTTTCTCCTCCTCTCTTGTTGTCACGAGCACTGCAATTATGGCATCCGAATTTGCCGCGATATAGAGCCTCAAATCTTCATCTTTTCTGGACGATGTAGTGCCGGCAAGCTTGCTAGGTAGCTTTTGATTCCTTGGAACGATGTCTCCCGTTCATCCGTCCATATGAACTTTTCCCCTTTTTTCAAGATGTTGAAGAAATTTGTACATCTGTCCGAGGATCGAGCGATGAATCTGTTGAGAGCTGACAGTCTTCCATTTAGGGCTTGTACGTCTTTTATAGTTGTAGGTGATGGCATTTCTCGGATTGCCTGTACTTTTAGTGGGTCTGCTTCGATGCCAGTTTTTGTAACGACATAGCCCAGAAATTTTCCCGAGGTTACTCCGAAGATGCACTTCGTAGGGTTGATTTGGCGCATTTTCTCAAGTATTTCTCGCAGATCTTTGATTTGAGTTTCTCCTTTCTTACTTTTTACTAACATGTCATCTACGTATGCCTCAACTGTCTTTTTTAACCAAGGACGAAATATATTTTCCATGGCCTTTTGGTATGTGGCGCCGACATTCTTTAGTCCAAATGACATTCTTGTGTAACAAAATAACCCATTGGATGTTAAGAATGCCGTATGCTTTTGATCTTCTTCTGCTAGAGGAATCTGGTTGTACCCAGAGTAGCCATCCATGAAACTTAGTAGTTCATGGCCTGCTGTTGCATCCATCATTTGGTCTATACTAGGGAGTGGGTGTGGATCCTTGGGGCACGTTTTTTTTAGATTGCTAAAGTCGATGCAGATTCGCACTCCCTTGTTTTTCTTCGGAACGATGACCATGTTTGAAATCCAGTCTGCATATTGTATCTTTTTGATTATTTCTGTTGTGATCATCTTGTCAAGCTCTGATTCTACTGCTGTCTGATATACATCCGCTAGCTTTCTCGGTCTCTGCCTGAATGGCCGCACCGAAGGGTTTATGTCCAAGTGGTGACATGCTAAGCTTGGGTCTATTCCTGGCATTTCACTCATCTTCCATGCGAAGACATCCGCGTATTCTTTTAACAGGCTTTCCAGTTCCACACGATGTTCCTGTTTCATTAATGTTCCAATTTTTACAATTTTTGGTTCCTCACTGGTTCCAATATTTACGTCCTCGGTTGGTTCCGTCGGGGTAAAATTTGGTGCGTCTTCGTTCATAACACTGGGATCCTTCGGGGCTTCCTTCGTGATGGCTCCCTTGTCTCCTTTGATTACCTGGTTGATTTCTTTGTTAATTATTTCCGCCTTTTGCTGTTTATGCCTCTCTCTTCGATGTCGTCTTGCGTATCTTCTTTGCTCGACGTCTTTATCGTGACATGCCTTTGACTCCATGATTTCGCCTTTGACTTCACCTATGCCCGTAGAAGTTGGGAATCTAAGCTTCTGGTGTAATGTAGAGGGTACTCCCAAGATCCCGTGCAGCCATGGTCGTCCCAAGATCGCGTTGTATGGTGATTCTATGTCCAGGACACAGAAGGTGGTTTGTAGCTTCATCGATGATACATAAACTGGCAATGAGACGTCTCCTTTTGGTTTTGAAGCCCTTTCATTGAATCCGTAGATAGTGTAATCCGAGGGCGCCGGCGAGGTACTTTGGAAGTACTCTCTGTATGCCATTCCGAATAGAACATCTACTGAACTTCCTGGGTCGATCAATATTTTTGGCAGCAGTATGTCGTTTATGTTTATAGTTACTACAAGAGGAGTGTTGCTCGGGCCGCCTTCGGGAAGGTCTTCCGTTGAATAGAATATTGGTTCCAACTGCCATGGCTCGAATTTCCTTGCTTCGACAACAATCATTATCTCCTTTCCGTCTTTGTCTCTTTTATGGATTCTTCCGGTGATGTTACTTCTTGAGCTGGTACTTTCCCTC
The DNA here is from genome assembly GCA_023529015.1 of Papaver nudicaule. Taxonomy (NCBI): domain Eukaryota; kingdom Viridiplantae; phylum Streptophyta; class Magnoliopsida; order Ranunculales; family Papaveraceae; genus Papaver; species Papaver nudicaule. The sequence continues at coordinate 46,482 of JAJJMA010159931.1, read as the reverse complement.
GAATGTATCATTGAGTTGCAATGGGCACTTCGTACCAAAATTTCGTCCTGTAATTTCATTTTGATGATCCACCTTGCTGTCTTTTCCTTCTGTATATGTCCCTACAAAATTACAGCCGACAAGTGAGGTCCACAGTTGTCATTGTGCCCTAGTGGCCTGACATGTATAATTCTCCTGTCTACATTATTTTTGTTTATTAGAACTGTTTCCTTTTTGCTCAAACCTCCTTTTTGTCCTATCTTAGATGATATTTTACCGGGAAACGTATGTCATGCTTTTGATTAGATCTCTGTGTATCAAGGTTTGGATTCCTTGAAGAGACTTTGATCTTATCATGCTGATGATTTACTCGAAACCCTTGAACATGCTAAAGCTTTGAAGATGTTTTAAACGTCCAAGGTGATGGAGTTTTTAATGAAAGTATGGCGAAAATACTTATTTAAGAGAGTTTTTAGAAACCCTAGAAAAGAAAAAACTACCCCAAAGAATTTGAAAACCCTAAATCACAGGCAAACCCTAAGTTGTTTTAATCAGTCCCTGTTTCTAGCGCCAAACTGTGTGAGTATAAAATCTGCATGGGTACTTTATACTCTACATCCATCAAATCTTAATCACACCAAAGTTTATATATGAATTATGCATAGTGCGAAGACCATCAGATTAATACCGAAGATAACATTATAAACAGATAACAAGAGGTAGAGTATAACGATGAATCGTATTTCTGCCTAACTAGTACATGGATATGATCCTAAGGAGTTAGAGGAGATACAGACCTAATCCCACTCACACCACTTAGGTTACACCAAAAATCCAACCCTTACAAAGTTTCTCGAGCTCGCCTTATATAGGCTGAGTCTGAGTGGTTTACAGCTAATAAGACAGACTACTCAATCGTGGTGGTGTCAGAGCTTGTCGAGTAAGGCGGTTCCTTCGGTGAGATCTCTCAGAAGGTGTCTTCGTACTTCTTATCCTTCGATGACCAGTGCGAGTCTTTCCTCGCCGAGTTCTGCCTCGGGGAGACTAGGTAGGCTTATCCCGAAGCAAGGCTGCGATATCTCTTGGTGGGGCTTGGCCCTTCCGATCTTGACACGTGTCCCGAGGGTGTTTTACCCTCCACAAATGGACAACCTTCACTGCAAGTCCTCCAAATTATAATCCTTAAGCGCCTCTCTAAATGCTGTCCAATAATTTCAGAGCCTCTCCTAAAATTTTAGGCGGGCATCAATAGACGAGGACTTTTTTAGATTAATGCTTGGTTGAACCCACTAAAGTAGGTATGTCAAGGTAGTTGTCAAGTTTAGATGCCAAAACACAATTCTTGATTTAGTCTACGAAAGTTGGTTTCAGATAATGGAATTAGATTAGGTAGTTGAGACAACCCTCGAAGACGAAGACTGGAGACCACACGAAGACATCATTACATCTTCATCTACAAAGGTTAGTAGGAGAGTGACATTTGGAATCTTATTATTGTACTTATTTATCATTCGAAACATAGTCAACGACTCTGATATTTATTGTTATAAGAAGGAATCTTATCGGCAAGATTAAGCTTTCTCAAGCGAATATCTTGATTCTGTATACACAAGTTACTTCGTGTATTTCTAATATAGGATCAATGTGAGAAAGGTTCTATACACTTTTCACATATTTGGTTTGCTTGCGAATCAAAGTGTGGAGTTAGTCGAATCTTGTAGATGCTCGAATTCACGAAATCGAGTAGACGGATGTCTGGAACACAAAAATCTCCACTAAGTACTTTTGGTTCGTGAACCAAGATTTTCAGTCCGCGAACCAAGGAAGTCAGGATCTGGTTCCCGAACCAAGTGACATTTTTAGTTGTTCACGATCTCTTTCACTCTCACTAGTACGTGTTCTTATCCAGTAATATTATTTACACATATAGGGTTCACGTACACCTTCTTAAAGGTTCATTAACGCGAACTTTCACACTAATCTAAACTCATGCTTGTGACGAAGAGTTTCGTTCTTTCACAACTTGTGTTGAAACCAAACTCTTGAAGTAATTAAACTCTAACTAATTACTTGGTGATTAAACTATTATTGGTTTCCTCAAATAAAAGAACTCTAGATTACTGGGAGTGCAAAGCAAGTAACATGGTCATTTACGCGGTTCACGAACTTGCTTGAATCTCAAGCAATCGTTGCTTTATTCCTAAGCAACCTAGCCTTACTGAATACTATAAATAGATGACTCTTAGAACAGAAATGAGAGACAATGTAATTCTGAAAAATCGTTTATACTTAGGTATATACCTGTAGTTTAAGATGTCGGCCTCTATAGAAAGAATTCACTCGAGGGTTTATGAAGCACAAATAGATATATACTATATCTAGTTAGTATCACATCCTGTAACCTTGGTTACTTGTATTGGTTATTGTCTATTCTAAGGTCATTCTCTTCTGATATAAGGCCATTCAAGAATAATCAATCAATTACAAGGTGAATAAAAATTACGTACAACTGTGCTTTGTTGGTAAGTCCCAGTAATTCCTTTAGTGTAAGAATTAAACCTAGTTCTCAACTTTTGAGGTAGAGACGAGTTAGGCATCGTTTATGTGCCATCCCTAATTCGTAAAGAGATTTCCATATAAAGGAAGTCACTTTTAGTATTCTCTGTTAGAGGCAGATTGAGTATAAAGTCTTCGCATCGGCTGAAGAAACCCTGTAAAGGACATCGGCTAGGGAAATCAAGTGCGTAGGGTCTTGCAAGATCCAAGAGGCATTAGGAATACGAGAATAACTGAATCAATTGGAGGGTCGGTTCTGTCTCAATTCAAATACATTCTAGACCGAAGTCTTATAGTAGGTGAAAAGTAGAGAATACCAAGGTACACTACCAACTTTCGATAACAAACCAAATAGACAAATATCCTCTGTCCAATAAAACAAGGTCAAGCTGGATCAATCTAATTTCCAAACCTCAAATTCCCACAAGTAATAAAACTTGACTGTTCACGTCCGTGAACTGGAATCTCAACAAGATTTCTCTTGTCTAGGTCTTTGGACAAATAGATTGTGAACTCACAAAGAATTCTATCTAGGTTGATATCAACACCACTTGCAATACTTTAAGTATAATGTAACAATATAATGCGGAATAAAGTAAAGCAAGACACCAAATCTTTTGTTAACGAGGAAACCGTAATGCAGCAGAAAACCCCCGGGACCTAGCTAGCCCAGTTTTGAGCACCACACTGTATTAAGCCGCTACAAACACTAGCCTACTATCAAACTTCGGGCTGGGATCTAGTCGAGACTGAAACTGCCCTCCAAGCGATTTAGCTGCAGTCGCGCTCCTTTACGTTTCTTGGACCTTGCAAGATCCTATACACTTGATTCCCCTAGTTATTGCCAAAAACACCTTCAACCACCACAAGTTTCTTCAGCCGCTGTGAAGACTTCAAACACCAAACCCGTCCTCTAATAGGGATGATGAAACCTAGATTCGTGAACAAAATCTATAGATCCCTAAGTATAAAAGCCTATCTCGATAATCTGGATTAAGAGATCTTATTCCAAAACTATTACCACAGGTCAATTGAGAAACTCGAGTGATTCCCCCTTGCAAGATTTCCTTAGGACTTACAAGCACACAACGCCTAAGCGAAATCCCCTATCCTGATTGGTTCTCTTTACGCCTCTCAAATTTCATTGTATAAGATGACCAATCAATAAGAACAAAACTATCATTAAATATAGGTTTGAACCTGTGCTTCTCGGATCCCCAAAGAGAAGTCTTTTTTAGTCGAAAGCGATAAAACGGTTTGGAGGCGATAATGCAACTTAATGCTACACGTTCGTGTAAGGGATGCCTTTGTAACATTGCACTGCCTCTCTATTTATAGTGATCAATGAGACATAGTTGCTTAGAATAAAATTAACTTGAGATTCAAGTATCTCATTAATAAGGAAGGAACTCTCTATATATGGCAAGAACAAGCTTGTTACCTCGGATAATTCTTTCATAATAATGAGCTCTTTCCAATTAATTCAAGGCATTACTAATAATAGCTTGCAAGTAATTACCAAAGATAATTTCCTTACAATAATACCATAGAATTAACCAAACATAGGTGACTTGCCATAATTAACGAAATTACTCTTCTTAAGGAGTTTCCTTAATAAAGTCTAACGGTAAAAGTAGTAGTTTCCTAGTTTAAGATCACAACTTAACATAATTAAGTTTGATCAACAAGGGAAAGAAAACCTTGATTTCATTCACCCAAAAATAATGTCACAAGTGCCACTAATATGTGTGAAAATATTGTCTCAAAATCAAAGAATAATTGTGTTCAAAATAGCCTCATAGGGACCATAACACATATGTCTACGGACTGGTCAACCGGCTCTGACCTGGTCACACCCTTAGGTTGGCGAACCTAAAAATATAGGATAACGAACCTAGTTGCCTAGAATGACCAAATCAGCCTAAAGGTTGGCGAACCTAAAAATAAAGGTTGGCGAACCTAGTTGCCTAGAAAGTGACTTTTTGGATTTTGCACTAGATGGGTGGCAAACCTAGTTTAAAAGGTTGGCGAACCAAGCTTAAAAAGCTCATAGTTTGGCGAACCAAAAAAGAAAGGTTGGCGATCCCATACTCATGAGTCTAGAATAGTTAACTTCAATTTCCAAACTAGGTAAAACTTAGATTGTACTAACTCAATGATGCAACTGTAAAATCCGAAATCCTTAAGCTTAATCAAGTAGAACTCGATCATCACTCTCAAGTTTATCATCGAGATGAATCAAATCTTGGAAAGGATTTTCTTCTTCAATTTTCACTATAGTCATACTAAAATCTCGACTATATTTCAGATGATAGAAAAGGTAATAGACATTCATCGAATCAAAGTTGTACTAACCTTTAGAGAAGTCCTTGTAGATTGCACGCTTCCGTTCCATATTCGATCTCCAGGTTGCTTCGATCCGAGTCTCAACATCCTAATCTAACCCTAGCCCGAAATTGACTTTAGTAGACTTAAATCAAGTATTGAGTTTTGCTCATCTAACTTTGACAACCAACTTGACATACTAACGTCGGTGGGTTAAACCAGACATAGTGCCCTAACAGTAGGCTAATGCTTGTAGCTGCTTAATATTTTGCAGTGTTCAAAACTAGACGAGGTCCCGAGGTTTTTCTGCTAAGTAGTGGTTTCCTCGTTATCAAAACTTCTAGTGTCTTGCTTAAATTTACTTTCCACGTTATATTAATCCTCTGATCTTTTATAATTAAAGTAAAAGCAAATTGTATGTTATCAATCAACCTGCAATTAATTCCAAATCTTGAATAAAGATTTACAAAGACTTGTCTTTGTATGAATTCATATCTTGAAACAGAGATTAGGTCTAGATTATACCTAACTCAGGCTTAACACTTGGATATTGTTTTTTTGAGATTGTCCAAGTTTCCATATAGTACCCGAACCAAAATATTGGTGGTGTATTTTGATACCTTGGCTTTTTAGTGAAGCTTGGCCATACCAATGTATGGCCAAAGTAGCAGTAAGTTACTTTTCGAGTCATTGAGCTCAATAGAATCTCCATTAACTTAAATTCATCGGAACTTTAATGAGAAAATTCAGGAAAACGTCGTATAAACGTACAAAGCCGTGTAAAGCCGGCAACATGCCATCTAAAGCCGGCGACATGCTATCTGTCCTACATGCTAATTTTTTTTTTTTTTAGTTTTAAATTTCCACAACTTTTTTAGCTATAGAAAAACTTAGTTTGTCGAAAACGGTAAAGTATGTTGGATGAATGACACGCTGATATTTGTCCCATATGCCAACATCCAGATTTCTCGTTTAGGAATACCAGTTGTGAAGAGCACAGTCTTGTAATTCCTGAGCCGCGGCGGATGAGGCCAAAATAATTCTCATTTGGAAACCTTAACCACAAGTACGAAATAAGGTTATTTATGAATTTTATCCCTTTAAAAAGTCAAAAAAATACTAATTTGTGCCTAGTTGGATGGTTTATGACTAATTAGTCCATCCCTAATGTGAAAAAAGGACTAAACCGCTTTTCACCCTAATTTCAAACCATGTTGAGGGTCTTCTTCTTTAGTTTGATTTCTTGTCATGTACTCCCTCTGTTTCAAAAACATAGGCATATTAGACATTTTTCTTAAAAATAGGGAACTTCATTAAACTAAAAATATTTAACTAGAACTATTTTTTTTATGATTGGTTTATTGTTATAAGTGTCATGGGTTAACAAGGAAAAAATTAGTTCTAGTGAAATATTTTTAGTTTAATTAAGCTCCCTATTTTTTAGGAAAATGTCTAATGTGCCTATGTTTTTGAAACGGAGGGAGTAATTATTAGAGCATAGCTCGGTAGAACCCACTGGCGTTGATATCTCAAGTCAGTTGTCAAGTTTAGTTGTCAAAACACGATCCTTGATTAAGTGAGCAATATCATTTCGGACTAGGATACCTTAGGTATTCGAGACGAAGACCATTGAAGATGAAGACCGGAGTTTACACACTTGATATCTATTGTCCTCATTGAAAGGTTACAAAAGTTTTCCTTTTGGTTTCGTATTTACCAATTCTATCAAATAAATAGTCTATGATATTGTTTATAGTGATCTCGAAGGATCAAAGACTAGTTCTCTTGGCACTTAGGTTTTCCTTAGTGACCAATTCATAAGAACCGTATGGGAATGGATTTAGTTCTTGAATTACACCTGAACAGCCAATGCGTTCATGAACGCGTTCATATAGCAGAACGGGAAATTCCTGTACTCGAGTGGTTTCTTATGAATGCGTTCATATAGAGTTCAGAAAACTCCTGAACTCCAAAACTACTCTATGAACGGGTTCATATAAGCCATGGATAAAAACTTCCTTCTTGGAGTTTTTACCTTGTTTGAACGGATTCTCAAACTCGTTCTAATTAAGGCCCATTGAGCTCTTGTCCGCAATAGTCTTTCATGTCCATGTATTTCTACACGAACCCTATAGCATGGTTTACTTGCTAAGCCATTTCCATCCTTCGATTTGATCAAGACGAGTCTTCTTATGACCTTTAGATTTTTACCAACGGGTTAGAAGAAGATTGAGTTGGATCTCAAAGTAAGCCCATGGATTTTTCTAAGTTCGGAAACTTACTTTAGACCTACTCAAGGTTTCTTAACTTTCAAGCAAAGCCTCCCTTGACGATCAATATAAATAGACGACCTCTTGCAAGATATAAACCAATTCTCTACACATCTGTGTAGCTTGCATTAAGGTTGGTCGTCATTTCGAAGTCCTTTATCTTGGACTACGACTATTTGAAAGACTTCACTTGAGGATCGTGATACACATGTCGGAATTAATACTCATGATCCTCTATCTTAGGCCGATTGTTTTATTGCGGTCAAATCAATAAATAAAGACCAAATATTTGATAGAAGCTTCGTACAGCTGTACTTGTTATAAGTCCTAGAAGCTCCATAACGCAAATTCACGAACTAGGTCTTGAATCGAGTTCGTCACGCGTTACGAGGTAAAGCTAGTTAGGCTAGATCAACAAGTCCTAATTAGCATACCGATTTCCATTAACATTGACTTTAAGTCTAAAGGAAATCATCTATCGTATTCTTTGTTGAAAGACAAATCGAGTACAACCATGCGTCTTGTTAGAGGCAGGGTAGCGTTAGTCTTCACGAAGGGAAGTAGAGCAAATCCTAGGCTTGTAAAGGATGTCAGCTAGGGGAATAAAGTGTGTAGGCTTCTACGGGAGTCAAGAGACGTATAACACAACGGTAGATGAGTTGCTTGGAGGGTTAATTCAGTATCAATACATTCCAGTCCAAAGTCTGATAGTAGGCTAGCGTCTGTATTCGCTTAATATTGTATGTGTTCAAATCTGGACTAAGTCCCGGGGTTTTCTGCTGGTTGCGGTTTCCTAGTTAACAAAACTTCTGGTGTCTTGCATTACTTCTACCTTCCGTATTATATTGTCTCTGATCTATATAATTAAAGTATTGCAAGTTTGTTGATCCAAACCCTTGAGTGAACCCATCCCTATCAAGATCTACAAGAACTTGTACCTGTTAGGATTTAGTTTTTGAAGAAAGAACCATACTCGGGTTATTACTTGAATATTGATTTGTGAGATCGTTCAATTAATCTGATCCACTAGGTTCACAAATTCAAAGGCTGGTGGTGTACCTTGGTATCCCCTCCTTTTCAGTAACTCTTCTATATAATTTTGTTAGTTAGTTAAATAGAGTTGTATTAGGTTTAGATAAATTTTAAAATTAAACTTGAAAGACTAGAGTTAAAAAAATGCACTCGGGAATAAAATTTCGAACCATAAGAGTCGGCATGGCCTTCATCCATAAGGCCATGTCGACTTGGACAAAAAAAAAATATCCTAGAACTGGCATGGCCTTTATCTGTAAGACTATGACGACTCTTTGGACAAAGAGAAAAATACATAAATAAAGTTTGTAATCGACTTGACCTTCAATAAAACTATACCGACAAAAGACTCGGTATGGCCTTCCTCCATAAGGCCATACCGACACAAGCATCGGCATAACCTTTAAAAATAAGACCATACCGATGCAAAAATAGTTTGAACCAAAAAAGAAAAACTTTAATAGTTGATGATGGTGATGATGATGATTATGATTGGCTTCAATTAAATTCCCAATCATGGTATTCATCCATAATTTGTTAAATTCCCCCAATCATGGTATCCATAATTTAGTGATGACCATGATGATTATAGGTGCTTATAGTCTAGTGATGGTGAATCAATGAGCAGCTGAGATTAAAAGGAAAACTTAGTCTATACACATAGTAGATATCCTTTAGCAGACTACTTAGGATGGGAATAAAATGAGTAGTCCCCAACAAAATGGGGCAGTTCCCAATCGAGGCTTCATACACACATGCTTTGCGTAATTTGATGAAAAAGAAGAAAGAAGGATTTATAGTGAGGAGAGATTTGCTGCAAGGCTGGAGTTATATCTTTCTTATTACTTCCAGCAACTATTGTACAATTAACTACAAGGACTAGTTTCACAAAGCCATCAAACTTTAAATAGCTCAGGAGCGACCACATTAGAGGTATGACATCCCCGAGTACGATTCTTTATTCGTTTCAATTCAGTTACAATTTCTTTGGTATTTGGACGATCATCTTTATCAGCAGCAACACATTGAAATGCTAACTCCGCTATAGCGTCAATAGCTCCAGTTGATTCACCTTCAACAATCAAAGCAGGATCCAGAACTTGATGCAACAATCCTACTTGTATTTTCCCCACTACCAAATCCACCAACGCAATCTCTTGTTTCGCTCGACTCAAATCCACAGCTTTCATACCAGAAATCAATTCAAACAAAATCACACCAAAGCTATAAACGTCACTCTTTTCTGTTAATCTGAACGAATGATGGTATTCGGGATCCAAGTAACCAGGAGTTCCTTGTGGCCCTGTACAAACAAAACTGGAAGACGATGAAGATGCTGACGAAGTATCTGAAAAGATAAGAAGTCTGGAGAGTCCAAAATCTCCAACTTTTATATTCATATCTTTCTCAACAAATATGTTCGATGAAGTTATATCTCTATGCACAATTGCTGGCTCCACTTTAAAGTGTAAATACTCCAGTGCCATAGCTGTTTGTAATGCAACTTCAACGCGTACCTGCATTAGACGAATCAACTTATTTATTTCATCAGAACTGCAAGATTCTTCACCATTATATGAAGCCACACAATTACATGTTGTATGTTGGACTAGTCCCATGTCGCTTAAGCAACCTGGATTTTTGCACTGCCCTTTTTATTGCGGCCGGCTGTGGGCATGATCTATAGGTGCAACTTTGGCGACATGCGTCTCATAATGCTTAAAGGCAGCCGTGACAGATTAACAACCCACTTGTGATATCTATGACATGACAGTTATATAAGTGTCTTAGTTTTTACAGTTAAGTGGATGTTGAAATTTTACCTGCCATGTTAAAGATCCTCTTTTGAGTAGGCTTTTGGAGCCATGGAGATGATCAGCCAAGGTCCCATTAGACACATAGTCATAAACAAGTAGAAGTCCTCTTGGGTCACTGCAATATCCATGAAGCTTGACGAGATTCGGGTGATCAATCGAGGCAAGTATTAAAATTTCGTTGCAAAACGCTTTCATGGAAGCCGCCGGATTCCTATGGAGCACTTTTACTGCCACAATTCTGCCATCATAAAGTTGTCCAAGAAAAACTGACCCAAACCCGCCATCACCGATTTTTCGCCTTGAGTCGAACATATTAGTAGACGATTCTAGTTCTTCGAAAGTAAAAACTGGTGGAAGAAGATGTACAGAACAATGCCTATGAAGAAACAAAGCTGTTGGATCTTCTTCAACTACCATTGATTTCATTCCTTTACACCGAATTACCAACATTCTAATAATAATTAGAAGTATTAAACATGAAACGGTTCCGATAGTACATAATATAACGATTCGATTCGGTTTATCTCCCAAGATCCAAGGTGATGAAATTCGAGGTCGACAAAGAAAAGGCTTACTAGGATCAGTTGAATTGAACCCACAAATTCCTTTTTGGTCTTGGCAAGTTGGGCATTTGCCAAAGTAAGAATCGTGATGGTGCTCATTCCATTCAATCTGAATAATTACTAACATTTGTTCATGTTCCCAACTACAGAAACTACAATTTGGTTGTTTTAGATGATGTTTGAGAACAGGGAGCTTAGAACATGAAGAATGAGAAACCTTAAATGGTGAATTATAGAGAAGATCTATAATATAAAGCAAGGTGGTGTTTTGGTGAAGCCTATTTTCGGACGAAATAGACGGGAGATGTCCTCTGTCTTTCCATAATTCTGCCTCTTGCTTCAGACATATTCCGTCTATCTCTTAAAAAAGCGGGGGCAAAAGAGGCTAGGAAGTTACTCGGACACCCTGGAAATGTCTGAACTACCCTTCCGTGTTTTCAATTTATTTTGCCTACGTCTTAATTAACTTTGTTGTAGATTCTCCAAACACGAGGGGCAAATAGGTAAGATTCTCGAAATACAAGAGGCAAATAGGCATCGTCTGTTTTTCTCTTCGATGAAACCACTGTTTCTTCTCCCCCCTGCGTATTGAGAAACCCAAATCAATTCTTTTTTTCCACTGATTTCTTCATCTTCTTCGTTCTTTCTCGACTCTCAATAATTCTAATCAATCAAAGAAACAAAGAATATGAATCTGAATCATGCATCCTCATCTCTAATTTTCGAATCTGAAACCCTAAAATTCATCTGTATTCTCCTAATAGTTGATTTTTTCAAGGTCAAATTCTCGAACCAGTTGATTTTTTTTCCGCTGGTAATCTCATCATCATCTGTACTGCCAACACAACCATGATTATCACACCACCAACACAATCAACACCGCCACCATAACCACCATCATCACGCCACCACCAATATTACAAGCAGCAGCGCCGCCTCCGCCACAACAACCATCACACCCACCATCAGTCATACTGCCTCCGCCACCGCCACCGCCACCGCCACCGCCACCAAAGACAAGATGCAACCACCACCAACAACAGTACCACTGCCGCAAACACCACCAACTTTATAACATTACCACCTCTACCATACCATACAACCACCAGAACCATCGCAGCCACTACCACCTCCATCACTACGTACCAATACAAGAAAAATTCCTCTTGAATAATCTTCAACAAATGATTCCATCAAATAATCTTCGTCTGGTGCATTTACAAAATGATCACTTTTTATCTAATTGATTAGATAAAAAATTCCTCTTCAATAATCCTCGATTTTGTGTGGGTAACAAATTTTCCACATAGAATTTGTCATCAATATAGAAAATTCTTAAATCGTTCAGTTTGGATCTGATTTGATTTGTTAGAAAAATATAAAAACTGGGTCTGGTTTGGTTTGTTAGCAAACAATAAAAAAAATATAAAAACTGGGTCTGGTTTGGTTTGTTAGCAAACAATAAAATGGTGGAAACTGTACAGAGAGTTGCGAACAGGAGAAGGATATATTTTTTTTTTAAGGGAAGGAGAAGAATATCTGTAGTGGTCTTTCTTTTTTTTTACAAGTGTAGAAATAATACTCACCCTTTTGAGTTTAGGTCACACGTGCTTATTATTACCCAGGTGTAGGGCATGCATGAATCATGCATGAATCAGTCATATTACCCTGGCTGTATTTGGGTGAACAAATTTACCTCAAATTTTTACCTTAGGCAATTTTATCTTGGGTTTCCACCACCTGAATTTGTGTGCATACATATTTGGCCCTTTGCAAAACATTATCTACCGAGTAAAGCAATGGGGACCGTGATTTAATTTGTGTAAATGAATAGTTTTTTTTTTTTTCCAATTTAACTCAAAAATATTGGATTTGGTGCTTTAAACTTTGCGAATATCCGAAAATGCCCTTAAGAAGAACGTAAACGTAATTTTTTAATTTCTTTTCCTTTAGATATTTTCATAAATAAATCACGTCATTTCATAAATAAAGAAGAAGGGCGATCACGTCATTTCAGCATTAACGGGCGTAATTATATTTTATTTGTTGAGAGTAAAAGTTTACATTAATTTTTTAGCAATTTTAAAATATTAATATCTTTTAAAATGCACGTCGGATTTTCGCAAAATATACGGATGTAAATATCTTTTATTTGCATGGAACATGTGCTGTCACTAATTACTCTATTAACATCTCCTTAATTAATCTTCACCTCTATTAATCAATTTTCATTTTTGTAATTTTTACAAATGAATATATAATATTTCTTTATAAAAAATGTTTGCAAATGAATGTTTGATTTTTCTAAAAAATAAATAAAGGATTGCATTAGGAAAAGAATCCATATCCGTGCCATTATGGCACGGGTTAAATACTAGTAACCAATAAAAGAAGAAATAGAGGAACAGTGAGTATGATGAATAGAGATAGGATTGGATTGATTAAGAGAAATGAGAAGAGAATTGGTTTGATGTTCAAAGATTGAGAAATTGAAGTTGTTGATGAAGATAAATGAGTTTGGGTGTGAGCAATGGATCTGAAAAGATGGGTGACCAAAACCAAGTGAAGATGAGAATGGAAATGAAAGTTTTGAAGTAAATGGAGGACATGAAAAAGAAGATGAAAAAGAAAGAAAATTTATGAGATTGATGAAGAAAATTTGGAATTTAATGATTTTATAAAGTGGAAATGATGATTGTAAAGATGGCATTGAGTAGGAGTAGAAATGACTGTTGATTGCATGAACTGCAACTATGATGATCACAGTTCTGATCTCTGGTTTGTGTGGGCAACTTTTGTAGAGAAGTAGAAACAGCAGTGAGTGGGTGTTAGGAGTTTAAAGACTTGCAGGCAGGAAGAAAGACTTTTTTAGAATGACAAATCAAGAAAGAGATAGATACTGCTGCTGCAAGTTTAGTCATGAGTCAATGTAGATGGCACCTTCAATTATTTTGTTTAAGGAGACTATTGCATTTGCTGCCCATATTACACGATTGACTGCTATAGTGCAAGCGAAGTTGCCGACTGATGAAGGTGGCTCCTACTAGAAGGCTTATAAATCTTAAAGTTGGCTAGCTAAACTAGTGTTAGAAATCTTGCCTGCAGATTGAGAGAAACAGATCAAGATGGAAAGAGTGATTAATGGCCTGAGTCGAGGATTGCTCTTTCCTTAAGATAATATTTGCACTCTCTTTTGATTGACTGCAATGAGTTACAGCAAATTTGCCTCCCAAGATAAAACATGCTTAGTTCTTCAACTGTGTTGGATAATCGTTGCAGAATGATGTATCCAACCACAAACACACAGACTAAATTAAACAAAACAGATGTGAGCGTTTTTTCATGCCTTTAGCAATGTCAGGATTGTAGTATTTATAGAGTTTGAAAGGTCATTCCAAACAGTTGCGACTCTCTCTGAAGAGATACGCTAACTGATCATAAACCAACTGCCTCAATCCAAAATCTGAAGAGACACAACCCTTCAAGATTTGTAGTAATCCAACCATGATAACTGTATACAGTTATACTTTCAAATTTCGAAAATTTCCAACAATCCACCCCAATTTTTTAAATTTGGGTTTGAGTTAACGTTCATTCTCTATATGTTCGGAAGTTTATGCATACATAGAGGTGTCTACTGACTTGAACCTCTACTTAGTCTATGATACATCAAAATTTATCAAAGTGCTTAGTGACTGTAGTCTTGAACTAAGAACTTTAGTTGATAAATCGGATATAGCAGACACATACTACCTCCTTGACTTGTGTTTGCAAAATACTGGCACATTTATAGCCTTGTGCCCTTACTTGGGTATTCGTTAGAGCTTAAGAGACAAGCCTTACGTCTCGCTAGAAGCGGCTTTTACTTCCTGCACTAATATAGGTGGACTGTAAGCGTATTGTATGACTCACTTTATCACAGATCCATTAAAAGAAAATTTCTTAACCTCTTGTTTCTTCCATACAACCAAGCATACTGTGGATGGAAAAAGAATTGTTCTATGAATCTTTTATGCTTGTGTGGTTACCATTATGAGTGGTTTTTCCCATTGAACCAATACAACTAAAGTATGTCTAGTTATTGGTTGGGTTACCATCATAGGCTACCTATTCCTTTAAAGGCTTCAAACCCATCCCCCTGGAAGACTTCCAGACAACATCCCTCGCAAGGCCTTTTGTAAAGGGATCAGCCAAATTATCCTTTGACTTAACTTAATTTATCGACACCACTCCAGACTTGAGTAGATCTCTGACGTAACTATGTCTCAGACTTATGTGTCTATTTTTTCCGTTATAAACATTGTTATAAGCTCGTGATAGCGTAGCTTCACTATCACAACGTATAGATACCGCAGGCATTGGCTTAGGCCATAGAGGAATTTCTAACAGTAAATTCCTAAGCCATTCTGCTTCCTTGCATGCTGCCGCTAGAGATATAAACTCCGCTTCCATTGTAGAATGGGAATTACATGTTTGCTTCTTTGAAGCCCAAGATATCGCAGCTCCTGCAAGAGTAAAAATCCACCCACTTGTGGACTTGTCTTCATTGGAACTTGTAATCCAATTTGCATCTGTAAAACCTTCTAGAACCGTAGGAGAACCCGAATAGAATAAACCATAGTCCATGGTTCCTTTCAAGTATTGAAAGATCCTATTGACTGCATTCCAGTGAGTGTTTCCTGGATTATTAGTGAATCTACTCACTATACCAACAGCAAAAGCAATGTCTGGACGAGTACAATGCATGGCATACATGAGGCTACCTATAGCACTCGCATACTCCAATTGAGAAACACAACGCCCTTCATTCTTTGTTAACTTCACACTGGGATCATAAGGGGTAGACGTTGTTTTACAGTTCTCATGATTGAACTTCCTTAGAATTTTATCAATATAATGAGACTGTGATAAGCCAATACCATTTGGCGACCTTGTAATTTTGATACCAAGTATCACATTAGCTTCGCCCATGTCTTTCATATCAAAACAGGAAGACAAAAACTGCTTAGTCTCTACTGCTATTTGCAAATCAGTAGCAAATATCAACATATCGTCGACGTAGAGACATATTATCACTCCCTTTCCTTGAGAGAACTTATAATACACGCATTTATCAGCCTCGTTTATCTTGAAACCATTTTTTATAACCTGTTGTTCAAACTTTTCGTGCCACTGTTTAGGCGCTTGCTTTAAACCGTACAACGATTTCACAAGTTTGCATACCTTGTTTTCTTGACCTTTCAAGATAAAACCCTCTGGTTGCTCCATATAAATCTCCCCATTCAATTCTCCATTTAGAAAAGTTGTTTTAACATCCATTTGGTGAACAACCAAATTGTAACTGGCTGCCAAAGCAATTAGAAGCCTAATGGTGCTAATTCTAGCTACCGGAGCATAAGTATCAAAGTAATCGACACCTTCCCTTTGTCGATATCCCTTGGCGACTAGCCTAGCCTTATACTTATCGGTGGTTCCATCTGCCTTGATTTTCCTTTTGAAAATCCATTTACTCCCAATTGGTTTGCACCCTTGGGGTAAATCCACAAGAACCCAGGTTCCATTTCCTAAGATGGAGTCTTTTTCTTCATTAATAGCCTCCTTCCAAAATGCTGAGTCTCGAGATTCCATAGCCTCGCTATATGTCAGTGGATCATTATCAATGTTGAAAATCATTTGGGTACTAATGATTCCATCTACATTTCCTTCCACTAAATATTGAAAATCTGAACCATATTTAGTATAGTTCTCATTTCTTTCTCTTCTACTTCTCTTTGGTTGGAAACTATCTACCTCATTAGGTGTGATAAGAATGCCATTGTCAGTACCAGTACCTTGAATAGGTAATTCAACGTTATGTTCAGTACTTACAGTTGGACTTTCTATAGATTCTGGATGTTTTCTTTTTAGTGAAAAGGTATTTTCATAAAATTCAACATCTCTGGATTCTATAATAGAATTAAACGATACAGAGTCGTCATAACTCATATTTAAGAATCCATATGCCTTACTGTTTTGAGCATAACCAATGAATACACACTCTAATGCTTTCGCACCCAGTTTTGGTCTCTTTGGATTAGGCAATCTAACCAAAGCTCTACAACCCCACACTTTGAAATAATTTAGATTTGGTTTTCTCTTTTTCAAAGTCTCGTAAGGGGAAACAAGAGTTTTCTTGTGGGGAATTCTGTTTAAAATGTAACAAGCTGTTAACAGAGCTTCACCCCACAAATTTATGTTCAAACCAGAACTCAATAGCATACAGTTAACCATTTCGGTTAATGTTCTATTCTTTCTTTCTGCTATGCCGTTGTGTTGTGGTGTATACGGTGTTGTTACTTGGTGAATAATTCCATGGGTTTCGAAATATTCAGAATCCATATATTCACCTCCCCGGTCAGAGCGTAAGATTTTAATCTTGCGACTCAATTGATTCTCCACCTCTGCCTTATAAACCTTAAACTTTTCTAGAGCTTCATCTTTGGTTTTAAGGAGATACACATGACAAAAGCGCGATGCATCATCAATAAAAGTGATAAAGTATCGCTTACCACCCCTAGTTAGTATACCATTTAAATCACATAAATCTGAATGCATCAAGTCTAGTATTTCTGTATTTCTTTCTACTGTATGAAATGGTTTTCTAGAAATCTTAGACTTAACACATATATCACACTTATCTTGAGACAGTTTAGTGCAGTCGGGGATTAATCCTAGTTTAGACATGCTTTTCATTCTTTTATCATTAATGTGTCCTAATCTAGCATGCCAAATATCAAAGGACTCAAGAATATAAGCGGAAGGATTTATTTCATTACTCAAGTTCAACTTGTACATTCCATTGGTTACATAGCCTTTGCCAACATAGATAGCACCCTTAGATAATATGACTTTGTCCGATTCAAACAAGATTTTAAAACCATGTTTGTTAAGGACACTCACAGACATTAGATTTTTTGTAATTTCAGGAACATGAAGTACTTCATTCAAGACGATTTGCTTTCCAGAAGTAAGGTTAAGAACAACCTTTCCTTTCCCAACAATTTTGGCAGTAGCCGCATTGCCCATGTAGACTTCTCCAGCAATCTCTTCATAGTTCTGAAATAGTCGTCGATCTCTTGCAACATGTTTTGTCGCTCCAGAATCTAACCATCATTCTGTATCATCATTCACTAAGTTTACTTCGGATAATATTACCCCAGCAAACTGAATGGGTTCTGATACAGTATTAGCTTGGTCTGGATTCTTGTTTTTCCAAGATCGACAATTTTTCTTGAAGTGTCCAGTCTTGCCACAATGCCAACAACCACCCTTTGGTTTGTCATTTTTGTTCTTCTTGTTTGGTGCATCATGCTTGTCATCATGCTTTCTTTTATGAGACTTCTTTTGGGATTTTTCTTCAACAGTATGAGCACTGGGATTACCTTCCGATAATTCCATCTTTTCAAGATTTTTGGAATTTTCCTCAACTTGTAGACGCTTGAGAAGTTCTTGCAAAGAGATTTCCTCTTTAACCAGTTTCAATTCTTTGCGACATTCCTTCCAAGATGATGGAAGTTTGGCTATTATTGTCGCCACTTGAAACGCTTCATCAAGCTTAATCCCATCCGAGATAATATTATGCATAATCATTTGCAAATCATGAACTTGAGATAATACAGACTTCCCATTTATTATTTTAAAATCATAAAGATTACTTACTAGAAACTTCTTGTTGCCCGCATCTTCAACATTGTACTTGTGGTTCAAAGCATCCCATAGTTCTTTCGCAGTTTTTGTTGTTGCTTCATAAATATCATACAAGGTATCTGACAAATAGTTGAGGATATGACCACGACACATGAAATCATCCAGTTCCCATTTCTTGCGTCGAGATTCAACATCTTTGTCTTCCTTTTCTGCTGCAGTGGATGCATCTCCTTCTCCTGTAGTTGCACCTTGGTTTTCTTCTGTAACTACTCCTTTATTGTTCTTTTCTGGTGCAACATCAGTTAGTACATAAGCCACTTGAAGAAAGGTAAGATAGAAGAACATCCTTCCCTTCCAGCGTTTGAAGTTAGAACCATCAAACTTGTCAAAACGAGCAACGTCGTTGGTTGTCGGTGCTTTGTTTGAAGACTGAGCCATTAGAATATTGTCTTAAGATTGTTAGAAATCTTGCCTGCAGATTGAGAGAAACAGATCAAGATGGAA
>JAJJMA010159931.1:0-17750 GCA_023529015.1 Papaver nudicaule | reverse complement strand
TAATGTGTTCCCTTTTACTGTTAGGTTATCTTTTGCATTGTCATGTTCGATGTCAATATCATACTTAGTTCCGAATTCAATTTTTTCAGGGTTAAACTCCCGTAATAGACGCCACAATGGCCGACGCTCCAAATAAAGACATGTAGTATCCTATAAGACATCTCTCATGCATCCTGTTCCACCCAAAATATAGCCTTGAAATTAGTTTTTGGAGAAATTGTCACATTGGGTCTGGGCATCTTTTATGCTCAGGACATCAAGAGAATAGTAGTTTGTTTATCCTTTGCAACGGTTGCTACCGCAGCTAAGAACTTAGTAATTGTGTTAGTTGTATAAATTTTGATCTTAGTAGTTTCTTGTCGAGACGTTTGTGGATATTTACATTGGGTACATGACATGTTTATTCATGATTTGGGTTGTACTATGGGTTAAGCCTTTTGAAATGAACACACAGTTGACAGTTGATGCATAATGCATGATTATTGAATAATAGGTCTTAATCCCGTTTCAGCAGCTAGCGTAGGCAGAACAATGATACAAAGTTTGCTAGATTGGTGTGATTATCTTTACACATTACATGATAATCATATATCCTTTGCGATTGCAGGTAACCGAAGCATACACATTCACAAAATATGGGATATGTCAAAGTTGATTTAGCAAATGGATGCTTCTAGCCCCATGCCCCGTAAAAGCCCAAGGCTCATTGAGCTGGTGGATTTATAAATTCTTTGTTCTTTCTTCGGTCGGGCGACCCACTCCCACTGTGGTAGCGGTCATCTAGTTAGTATATTTAAAATAAGACCAGTTGCATTTGTTTTGAATTCTTTAACAAAGATCAGCATTAAGCTGTCTTTCTAGTACATGTGCAATTAGGATACTAAACAAACAAAGATTGAACATGCAAACAAAAATGTACTAGTTTCGGTGTAGATTTAACGCATGTGGAAGTGGAACGAGAGCTGTCAACAGGCCGGGTTGGGTCATCTCGTTGCGGGTTAAGCGGCCTGCCGGTTCGATAGGACCATATAGAGGCTAATTCCTACTTACCCGAAGGTAGTTTTTCATTACGGGTTCATTTGGTGAACCTGGCACAATAATTAGCTTACAACATGTATGTTTTTTTCATCTACTAGTCAGTAACTCGTGCTACGCACCGGGTGATTAGTTTTATGCCTTGCTTGAGTATTTTAATACCAATCGACGTAGTTTTCAGGTCCCCGTAGATAATGTAAGGTTTGACCCTTTATTTTCCCTTGCCAGGGTTACCTTGCAAATCCAGAATTAACCTACGCTTTTAGTTGAGTGCAGGGATGTAGAAAAAATAAACATCATAAAATCAATCCAAATTTTTCCTACTTACCCGAAGGTAGTTTTTCATTACGGGTTCATTTGGTGAACCTGGCACAATAATTAGCTTACAACTTGTATGTTTTTTTCATCTATTTGGAGGCTATCTCCAGCTACCTGAAAGTAGTGGTGGATCCTACTTTATTGTTGTTTGTTTCTTCCTCTACCTCTAGTTAGATAGAGGCTAATCTCTATTAAAAAAAAAGAAAATGAGGAAATTAGATAGCATCAACTGGGTGCCATCGTCGTTGTGCTATACCTCTATTGTGTCGGTATAAAATCTGACTAGAGATCTTATACCCAACAGCCATCAGGAGAAACTATAAGTAGAGAGATTTAGGTATCGTTTTGGTGTAAAACCGTTCATCGAGCAGCTAATCGCGAACTACTCGATAACCAAAAGACATAATGTAAAGGATAATGATTCTAATAACAAATGAATCATTCATTGAAAATAAAATATTTCTGTAATTCTACAAGGATCATGAGCTTTGAGACCAGATGAGATTGAACATAATTCATTTGCCTCGTAAGAAAAAGGCCGTTGTGCCTTCTGATTTCGAAGACGTCTCCCGAAAGCCATCTCCTCCCCTTTTTACTCACCCTGGTGGCTCTAAGTTTCCTGGAGCATTTGTGGATGAAAATGAAGAACAATATACTGCAAAGTGCTTCAAGAAGCTTATTTGAGAAAAATCTGATCTCTGTGAATGTGCCAAAGAGTTAGCTGCTCATTGACGCTCATGCAGAATTTCTCGTCAATGGTGCACAACGTCAGGGGATCTTTAAGATCCTGGCCTGTTTTTTTTTTTTCTGCAATCAAGTAAGTTTTTTGATTCTTCCCTGTTCTTTGTTTTCTCTGTTAGAAGATGACTCAAACAGATCCTAATACTATTCTTAGGTTAACTTCTGCTCTCTTGAATGGTGTTAATTATGTAAGTTGGTCAAGGGCTGCTCTTCTTGCTCTTGGAGGAAAAAGAAAGTCTGGATACATAAGTGAGAATAGTTTTTGTCCAGAATCTAAAGATCCAAAATATGAAGATTAGATTGCTGATGATCAACTTGTTAGAACATGGCTTCTGCAGTCTATGGAACCACATATTGCTGAATTTTTTTCTTTCTCAGATTCAGCCAAAGATTTGTGGGGTTCAGTTGCTAACCTCTTTGGTTTACAAAATAAAGATGCGCGTGCGTTTGAACTCAAACGTGAAATTGCTGCAGCTGAGCAAGGTGAAAAGAGTTTTCACCGAGCACTATGGGTACTTAAAGAAAAAGTGGGATGAACTCGATTCTTATCGTCCTTATACAACTGATACAAAAATCCTTTTGAAAAGGGCCGAAGAAGATAAAATATTTGATGTGCTTAGTAGTCTTAAACCAGAATATGAAGCTCTTAGAAGTAACATTCTCATGAGTTCTGAGCTACCAAGTTTGTCTAGTGTATGTGCAACTGTGCAACTTGAAGAGACACGAAAAAAAATCATGAATCCGGTTTTAAAAGGGACACCTGATGCAGCTGAATCTAGTGCTCTTATGACAGAAAAGGATGACAAACGAAAATCATCGGGCATAGAAAGAGGCAAAACTTTCCGTGGTGAAGGTAAGTGTGAACTTCTCATTGTGATCATTGCAGTAAGTCTGGGCACAACAAAGATCGTTGTTGGGAGATTTATCCACATCTTAAGGTCAATTTTGAGAAGAATAAGCTTGCTTGTGCCGCAGTAGCTGATAATACTTCAATTACCATGAATCAGTTGAAGGATTTCTTCCAACAATTCAGTAATAAGTCCACCCATGTTTCAGGTAACTTACTTGCCTTTCTCACTTTGTCTATGTTTAAATTTTGTACTTGGATTATTGACTCGGGAGCTACAGATCATATGGCAAATGATCATTCATCGGTTCATCATTTTACTTCTAGCTCTCATAATGATGTTTCTGTTGCTAATGGAACTACTGTTCCTGTTCTTGGAAGTGGGCAAGTAATTTCTTTCATGGTTGTCCACCTTCTGAAGCGCTTGTTGTTCCATCGTTTCCTACTCAATTACTATTTGTTGGTAAAATCACTAATTCTCTCAACTGTGATGTCATTTTTACTCCTACTTCGGTCACCTTTCAGGATCGAAAGACGAAGAAGACGATTGGTAAAGGAATATATTCTCATGGACTCTACCTGTTAAGCTCTAATGAAAAGGCGTGTCTTGTTGATAGTTCTACACAAAGTTGTCTTTTTCATAAACGACTTGGACATCCTTCCAGTCGGATTTTGTCTAGGATTTTTCCTTCCATTTATGTCAAGTCGCAAGTATGTGATGTTTGTCAATTTTCTAAACAGTCTCGTTTACCATTTCCTAATTTTGTGTCTCAATCTACTAAGGTTTTTGAACTAGTTCATTCAGACCTATGGGGTCCTGCTCCTATTGATTCGTATGATGGATACAAGTACTTTGTCATATTTATTGATGATTGGTCTCGTGCTACATGGATTTACCTGCTTAAAAATAAAAATGAAGTTTCCTCTGTTTTTGAAGAATTTCATCTCATGGTTAGTAATCAGTTTGATGCTAAAATCAAAACATTTAGATCAGATAATGGTACGAAATTTGCAAAAGGACCCCTACCTGGTTATCTGCGCAGTCATGGCATTATTCATCAAACTAGTTGTGTTGCTACGTCGCAACAAAATGGCGTCGCTGAGCGAAAGCTTAGACACATTCTGCAAACAACTCGTGCTCTCATGCTTCAAATGAATGTTCCAAAAAAATTCTGGTCGCATGGAGCCTTAACAGACACATACTTGATCAATTGACTCCCAAGTCGAGTTCTTTCTTTCTGGTCTCCATTAGAGGCGTTAAAAAATGATAAACCAAATATTTCTCATCTTCGAGTATTTGGATGTGTATGCTACGTGCATTTGCAGGCCAAAGATCGCGACAAACTTGATTCTCGAGCTACCAAATGTGTGTTTTTTGGTTATTCTTCTACTAAAAAGGGATATATATATATATGCTATAATTTAGCTACTCAAAAGATTTCAGTTTCTCGTGATGTTGTGTTTGATGAAACGACGGCCTATTTTCAAAGTGTGTCGGGAAGTCGGTCCCAGGGGGAGTATTTGGACGATTTGGTACCACTTCCAATTATTGGTGATGAGTTCTCCATGCAAGAAGATGCTAGAAACAATAATGATGCAGTGTTAAATTTGTTGTCTCCACAAAATGAAGTTATTCATGATGTTGCTCCAGAAAATGATGTTACTGATAGCATATAATTCCAGAAAATGTGCATGTACAAAGTGAAGTTGTAAGAGAAGATGGTGTGGCACCAATGGTAAGAGAAGATGTTAGAGAAAATATTTTGATTCATCCAATAAGAAAATCAAATCGAGAGAAGAAAGTTCCTGAAAAATTTAAAGACTATGTTACTCATTCCACTCGTTCCGCTGCTAACCATATTCAGGCACATTTAACCTATGATCATATAGGTTCTTCACGCTCTCTATTTTTAAGTAATATATCTAGCATTAGAACCAAGAAATTTCACTGAAGCCATATGTGATCCTATATGGAAGCCTGCAATACAACAACAGTTACAAGCTTTAGAGGGAAATGGGACATGGAGTTTTGTCAAATTACCACCTGGAAAGAAGACGGTTGGTTGTCGATGGATCTTCAAAATTAAATATAAAAGTGATGGGACTGGAGTGTCCTAAGGCAAGAGTAGTGGCCAGAGGTTTCACCCAAAGATATGGGAAGATTATACAGAAACTTTTGCACCGGTTGCAAAAATGACTACATTTCGTGTTCTTATGTTTATTGCAGCAAATAAAGGCTGGAAGTTATTTCAGATGGATGTGAAGGATGCTTTCTTGCAGGGTGATCTAGAAGAAGAAGTGTATATGAGCATACCGCATGGGCATCCACAAGAAGGCAATCCTAATTTGGTTTGTAAACTGAAAAAGGCGATATACGGGCTAAAACAGTCACTGCGCGCGTGGTATGCGAAGTTAACTTCAGTCCTCATTAAAATTTGACTTAGGAGAAGCTCTGTTGATTCCTCCTTGTTTATAAATAAAGGTAACTCTGGAACTACCGTAGTGTTGGTTTATGTTGACGATATTGTCATAACAGGTGATAATCAACAAGAAATCCAAAAGATTAAAGCAATGCTGCATTCTAAGTTTGCTATCAAGGATTTAGGGATACTGAAATACTTCTTGGGTCTTGAAGTTGCTTACTCAAAGAAGGGGATTTTTCTAAATCAAAGAAAATATGTATTGGACCTGTTACGCGAAACAGGAAAAATGGGAATAAAACCTTGTGACACTCCTACTGAAAGTGGTAATAAGCTTGATAATGAAAGTGAATTGCTTAAAGATACTGGTTCGTACCAAAGGTTAGTTGGCAAACTAATTTACCTCACAATTACTAGACCTGATATATCATATGCAGTAGGCATAGTCAGTCGTTATATGCATGCTCCTCGTGTTAAGCATATGCATGCTGTTACTAGGATTTTGTAGTACTTAAAAGGGTCACCAGTCAGGGGAGTTTTGATGAGGAAAAATGTACATGATTCAGTTTCGGGTTATAGTATAATAGCATACTCGGATGCCGACTATGCAGGATGTCCAGTTGATCGCAAATCAACAACAGGGTTCTGCATTTTCTTTGGTGGTAACCTGGTCACATGGAAAAGTAAGAAACAAAGTGTTGTTTCTCGATCTAGTGCTGAAGCAGAGTACAGAGCCATGGCGTCAACTACATGTGAGATTGTTTGGCTTTGGGCGTTAATAAAAGAATTGGGATTTCTTTCACCTCAGCCAACAAAGATGTTGTGCGATAATCAGGCTGCGATGCATATTGCTTCAAATCCTGTATTTCATGATCGTACGAAGCACATTGAAGTGGATTGTCATTTTGTGAGAGAGAAGATGCTGGCCAAAGTAATCTGCACTCCTTTTGTTCGTAGCCATCAGCAACTTGCAGATGCTTTCACTAAATGGTTACCTGCTGCACAATTTCATGGCATATTGTCCAAGTTGGGCTCTATTGACATCTTTGCACCAACTTGAGGGGGAGTGTCGAATGGAGAAGAAATTCGATTAGATTCTTACTTCTATGTGTGGGTTGTCACTTGCAGTAAGAAAATATACTGCCTATAACTGCATATTTTTGTGTGGTATTCTTACCATTGATATAGATACGATGTAATCTATATAACCTTGTACCTGTAACCTCTCTAAACACATAATAAGAAAACCTAATCATCTTCTCCCGTGGAGTAGGCTTAAGCATAGCCGAACCACGTAATTGATGTGTACTTTCTCTTATATCCAACATGATATCCAACAAATACACTTTGATGTTAACTTGCACTAGAATAACATCAAACAATCGAACCAATTGAAGTAGCACAAACTCTCAAAGACACTAAAATGCAGTTTTTGTTTCAAAAGCAATAATCAAGTTTTCCTCTGGTTTTTTCATGTCTCTGTGTGAGAAAGAAGAATGGAATCTTTTTATGGTGACCGTTCACCAAAGGACATAACTCAAACATTTAGTTGCGTCCGTTCTGACCAACCCCAATTTTATTCATATTTGGAATTGGAAACGGATTTGGGGGCCCATCCAAATCCGATTTCCTACCATTTGTTTATTTTGGAGCTATAAGATAAAAACATCGAAACGTTTTTACTATTATAGTACATTAACGTCCCTCAGTTTCTAAGACCAATGCCCCTTTACTGCTATCATCGGTAGTCGATATGCTATCTGCGTAAGATAATCCTGCTGTCTCCAACAAGAGCATGTATTCTGTTTTGCCATTGTTTGGCCTTTCCTCCTCATCCATGTTCCCATCAAGGTCATTAGTAGGCATCCTCATCAATCCGTGTAGCACCGTTGCGACTTCTCTCATTGTAGGTCTTTTTTCTCCCTTCACTCTTAAGCATTTTTGTGCAAGTTCAGCCACTTGTTGAATCTGTTGGTGCCCATGTACACTCCTGATCCGCTCAATATCATTATGTACCAAACTGCCGTCAAGAATGGCAAACAACTTGTCGTTTTTCATTGAAGAAAGGAAATAATTCGCCAGATTTCTATCCTCTTCAGGTCTGTCTGGAGAAAATACTGCTTTAGCTGTTAGTAGTTCCACAAGAAGAACGCCGAAACTGTAAACATCGCTTTTATCTGTCAATTGGTTTGATTGCATGTACTCGGGATCTAAGTACCCAAAAGTACCTTGAACCACTGTACTTAATTGAGCTTGATCAGTAGGATTCAACCTTGAGCCACCAAAATCCGAAACTTTTGCTTTGTAATCATCGTCTAGAAGTACATTACTTGACTTGATATCTCTGTGAATTATGGGTATGGAAGCTTCACCATGCAGGTAGGCTAACGATCCTGCAACTTCTGAGGCGATCCTTAAACGATCTTCCCATGAAAGAGTAACGGAACCTCTTTGGTTCTCAGAATGTTCGTGTAGATGCTGGTGAAGGGTACCATTGGCAATATATTCATAGACTAGTAGAGGAACTTCACTCTCCAGACAGCAACCCATGAGCTGAACCACATTTTTGTGATTGATTTGAGATAGAACAACAATTTCGTTTATGAATTGCTCGTTTTGGCTCCTATCGACAACTTTCGTTTTCTTAATTGCAACCACATCTCCGTTAGCTAAGGTTCCTTTATACACGGTGCCAAACCCTCCCCGTCCAAGAATTTGACTTTCGTGATAGTTGTTAGTCGCCTTGCTTAGTTCCTGCTCGGTGTATATTGTAGCAATTGATCGGTGCTTCTTTTCACCTCTGTGATCATTTCTAGTACTAGTCTCTATATCATCTTCGCGTTCATCAAGGAGTTGATTTAGAATAAACCCACCATTTTGCTTAAAGAATTCCTCCTTGACTCTCATGTGCTTCCTTTTCCTATATCCCCAAGATATCCAAAAGCCAGACAAAAGAGTCACAACTAGAAGGGATAAGCCTAAGCAGGCCCCTGCACAAAGTAAATAGTTTCAGACTTTAGACAATTTCATGGTAAAAAAACTTGCAAGAGAATGGGGTTTCAAGGTCTTTTTTTACACTTACCAAGAACAATTTTGTTAAATTTATGCTGTTTCTGTAGACTCTCAGGATAGCAGTCCAAAAAATTATTTCTGACTTCAGATTGGTATCCCTTGTTGCAAGAACATTCGTAGCTCCCTTCCGTGTTTCGGCAATTGCCGTTAGGTCCCATGCATACCTCCTTACATTCATCAATGTCTGTTCCGGAAAAAAGAAGGTTCAACATAAAGTGAATTACATTTACTATTACTGGCAATAGAATCAGTAAAATATACCTTGACAACCACCACCGGTGCTACTGTTAAGATAAGGATTCCCACTATAGCCTGCTGCACAACTACAACGATAACCTAGAGCTCCAGTAGTATTGTCTGCAGATATGCAGTCAGTGTTTGGTCCACATGCATAGCTCATCAAGTTTCTTTTTGCTTCACCGCATGTCTCGTTACCAACAGTCCAATCAACCACCACAGGAACACTTCCAGTTCCATTGTTTTTGAAATTCTTGAGATATGACGAAGAAAAATTGAAAGATCTTTCTTCAACTAAAAACCCATAACCACATGGATTGAAACTCAAACTTGTATTGTCGTTAAACATGCTCCCGACTCCGATTTTGAATGATTTTATTCCGGACGGGATTGAGGTCTTGCAACAGCCAACACCACCGCAGGACCCGTCAGTGGCGTCTTCATTTTTATTGCAGACTGACAAACATCCTGTACCACTTGATGCATTACTATCTAGTCCTAGATATGCCCAGGTATTGCAGCCGATACCAATGAACTTGTTTTTTGTACTAGAGAAGGTGAATTTTCCCAGAGTGGCTTTCGATTTAACCCTCGGTGTTTTCCTCTCTGGACAATTTCTGGCTACAAAGACTTCGGTTGTCATCTCCCCATCCAGTATTGATATACTTGAGATGTTATAGCCACCACGTCTTGGTTTGGTGGAACCGATGAGACTGTCGTCGCATTTTATTTCGAAATATTCCGAAATGTAACAACCATGGCCGATGCCAAACGGGTAGGGTATGCTAACGTTCCCGCAGTGATCTTGGCAACCATGCTTGGTTATTACCGTGGAAGCAGTGATTGCTATTTCTGCTCTAGATGCTAATTGCAGCCATATTAACAAGAGGAAACACTGAAACTTTACAGAAATATGTAAAGCCATGGATTATTGGATCAGTTGTTTCGTTATCTCATTATTTATGCATACAGTAGGTGCGGCCACCACAACCATGACGATCCCTAATCTTTAACATATCTCCCTATTTCCGAGAATAAGTGTCCTTTGAAAAGTCATAAAGAAATGACACCATAAATTAACAATTAGGGCTGCTTGACTCAGCATCACAACAAACAAATGATCCATTGATATTATACTCCCATACTAATTTAAGAGGAAACGAGTGAAATATTTTTAGTTTAAAGATTCAGATGTAACACGACTTGGTAAACTATATCAATTTAATTCATTTGTAACCAGATGTTAACATAAACACTGGCATGGCTCAAGATAAACTTGCAAAGAATAATACACCTCCGGACGAAAGAGAGAAATGGGCATTTACATACGGCAATGTAACCTCCCTAAATTTGGCCCCATGAAAAAATAATTCCGGTGGATTGTATATAGTAAAATCGGAAAACTCCTTATAAAAGAAGATTGTTTAACCCTTTCTCAATTAGTTGCTAATTACATGATTAAAGTCTAAACAAGATTAATTAGTCTTAATTCTCACATTAAAACAAGAGTAAAAATGATCAAACATTATCAAATGAGAATCACCCAAGTTTTTTTAACCAAAATCTTGATTCTGAACAACGGACAATCAGTCTATATATATAGACACTTAAGTCGATTATGCTTGGGTTCTCGAACAATCGGTAAATATTATTACCCAAATAGGCCGATTAATGTTAAGCTACCCAGAAATTTAAACAACTTAATCGGTATACCCATACATATTTATTGGCCGATAGACTTTCAAGGTGAAAGTTCTTGAAAAATAATCGTTGTAAACTAATGAACATAAAGGACGATTATGTGTACAGAGGAGATTCATATACTTGAGCATTCTTAATCGGTGTATCTTAAAACCATCATCTAACGATTTCAAAAAATGGATTTTTCTGGAAGTCAATAATTGTTTTTGGAGAGCATTATTATGGAACGATTGTCAGACAATTGTTGTATGTATACACCAAGGTAAACCGATTAAGCCATAAAAACTGACAGAAATCTAATTACACAAAACCCATATTCATTCACATAAATTAGCAACCAAAGTTAACATCCTACACAAACATGCCAAGGAAGTTTAAAGTCGACACAACCAAAGTTAAACAACATAACGAACGAGTTTTAAGTCAACATAACCAAAGTTAAACAAGTGTTTTCAAACTAGTTAGAGTTTAACCACGACCACGACCTCTTCCACCACCGCGACCTCCACGAGCACTACTACTACCACCTCGAGCTTTTTTAGCTGGTGGTGCTTCTTGTGTAGCCTCACCACCGCGACCACCACGACCTCTTCCACCACCACGTCGTGGTTCTTGT
The DNA here is from genome assembly GCA_023529015.1 of Papaver nudicaule. Lineage (NCBI taxonomy): Eukaryota > Viridiplantae > Streptophyta > Magnoliopsida > Ranunculales > Papaveraceae > Papaver > Papaver nudicaule. Next base: position 6,763 of record JAJJMA010159931.1, on the reverse strand, counting down.
GCATCCTCATGAGCAGCGCTTGTTGTGGCTTCATTCCCCCTTGTCTTGCGCTTTGGTCTCTCCGGTGGTGGTTCTTGAGATTTTCCAAACAAATATCCACGACGTTTATTCTCCAGGTTCAACAATTGTTCAAGAGCTTTGTTCAAGATCCTCTCAGCCCTCTTATCTATACCACCTTTCACAATCTCTGTCTGGAACTCCTTGATCATTTTGCAGACTCGAGGTCTCTGTTTTTAATCATACAACATACACTAAGTACATATATATAATGATTAAAGTTAATAGGACTCAAGCGAATACTTACATATACATCGACGACTTCTTTTGGATCAGCAATAAACTTTCTATTATCAGGGCGTATGACATGAGGATAGGAAGTCATCTTCAACCACTCCATATATCCAGGGAAGACCCAATCATTCGGAAAGATAGGAGCATCAAGGTCAACAAAATGCTGACCTCTGTTGTCCCAATCAGTGGATGTACAAGGAGGTTTGTGCACAATTTCAATTGCATGAGGATAGGACATACTTATGTCCCTATCAAATCCACCCAATCCGAGCGCCTCTTCGCTTGGTTCTTTTTGTACACCACCACATTGACGAGCCACTCTTGTCGGATTGTAGAAAACATATCCGGAGGGGTGAAACAATGGACCAAAGTACCTTTGTACGCGGCTACGAACACTCTTTTCTTCTTCTCTCCTTTTAATGTAAGGGTCGAAGACAACTTTCTCCACAGGATAGTTGTCCAACCGAGTCCTAATATCAATCAATTCTTGCTCTGGTCCCGAGGGCTTCCCGTTGTACTTGTATTTGTTTCCTAAATAGTGAGGACCTTCACCCTTTCCCCAATCAGGGTTCTCCTTCGCCCTTTCGGCAAACTTTGAGAAGTGCAAATATATGAACGCCTACAAGTGAAGCATGGGAGTATAAGATACTAAGTATACTACCACAAAAAGGATAACGACAAATGAATGTACATGGATTACCTGAAGCATAGGCATACTGCCCCCAATTTGATCCTTCTCAGCCCTAGAAGCTTTTCTCATCTCATTCAACAAGAATGCAAGACAAGCAGTGCCCCATGAGATCTCATTCAACCTATCCAAGTCAGCCAAAAACTGCACATAGGTAGCATTCACCCGAGAACCAGATGTGTCGGGGAATATGACACATCCCAAGATGTAGAGAATGTACGCAGTGGCTGTCGCAGTGACCCGCTTGGGATCCAACTTGCCCTCCTCATGAAGCCGCATAGTCCCCTTGAATTGGTCCCTCAGAGATTTCAATTGGAATGTCTTCGACCTTTGGTTTCCAGAATACATCTCTTTATCGGTCTTCGCCTTGTCCCAACCCCATTTGGCTTCGGTAAATGCATAGATAAGCGTCCAGTCAAGGTCTTTGGCGAAGGCGGAGACCTCGGGTGCGCCTTCCACGTCCTTGAGAAAGTCCATGTCCTTGGTAAAGCCGATGCTCCTAACTGATTTGCCTTCAATGCTTAGACCTGTAATCTCATGAGCATCATCCGGAGTGATGGTCTTTCGCCAAACCAGAAGTGCATAGAATCAGTCCCCGCATAATACCTCTCAAGGAATGCAGAAACAAGTGGTCTGTCATATCCAATGGTGGAAGTACTGGCAATGGCAGGATACAACCCCGAGTTCTTGACGATCTCGACCACTTGAGGGGCTTCACCGCTAGCTAACCACTTCTCAAATGCTTCAGGATCCTCAGGGCGTGCACCTACCCTTTCCAAGGGCCATTTGCCCATCTTTCCCGACGCCGATTGGTGTTTGAGAAGACGTATTGCATCCTCGTGATCCTACAAAACATAGATGTTTTGTAACATGAAATTGAGTTATCTTGGATGAATAAACGAAGAAAAAAAGAACTAAATGAGATACTTACGATGGTTCTGTAGACGATATTCGCCCAACTACCCACATAGCCCCATAAGTCGTCCATATTATCCAAAGGTGCACCTAGCTCCTCGTCGGGAAACATCTGCTCTTTGGTTGGCATGTAACTCCTCATTTGTTTCTTAGCCTTCTTTTCTTAAGCCCCCTGTTGTCCACCCTCTTGTTGTATTGGTTCTTGGGGATGTACAATTTGAAGTGGTTGTATTGGTTGTTCAGGTGCTTCATTCTCGGGCTCTTCCCCTGCCAGTAAGACAACCAATTCTCCACCCGCTGGTTGTTGAACATCAGCTGCATCAGCTGGGGATTTCTCTTGTATTTCTTCAACTGCAAGTGTTGTTGTTTCGGAGATGTTTTGATCGACATCAAGCTGTCTAGCAGCAACTTTACGACTGGCCATACTCAAAGGTGCACCACCCTCTCTACGGGGAGGCAATCTAACTTGTGTGGCGGTAGGATCTGCAACAGGATCCTGTCTCTTCTTCTTGACAACCTCTTTAACCTTAGCCTGTGGTGTGTTGGATTTCATGTTTTCCCTATAACACAAAACAAGAAACAAATTAACAGTTACACATAAACCAATCGGCTCAATTAAAATGAAATAGAAACCGATTAATAACATAAGAAGAAAAAAAACGGTGGACATTGGTGAAAAAATAAACCGATTATATTTTCATACTTACACCAATCGGCTTTTGTAAGTGTTTAGAACCAACGCTTATGGAGTCACAGGAAAATCAAGATTTGTATACTACATTAATCGGCACACAAAGTCTTAAACATAAAACGATTATGAAAGGAAGAAATAAACGGTGAACATGTTTATGAATATTAACCGATTAAATTCTGGCTCAAATCAGTTGGTTTATTCACATGGAAACAATCAACGATTAAGGCTAAGAAACTTTGGGAATTTTTAGCCTGAAAAATTAATGCAATCGGCTTAAATAAGACAACATATATAACGAATAACAACTGCTATCGGCTTACTAAACACAAAAGAAGAAACGATTATGGCATAATTCTTTCGTTGATTATTCATACGAAATTGTAACGATTGTGCCCTAGAATTCGAAAAGGCAAATTTCTAATTTTAGAGGGAAAACTAATTGGTTTATGTTCAATTGAATATAGAACGATGGAAAATAATCGTTTTAAAATCATAAAAACATACAACGATTGTTGTTCCGCTATAGTTTCAGAAGATGAACACGATGAACAATCGTTGGATTTTGACACTAACATAGAACGATTATGGGTAACAGTTGCGAACTGTCGGGTTGAAAATCATCAAATTGGAGTGCAAATTCAACCAAATTTCAAATGAAATACCTCATTCTCATCACCAGGGGTGGGCTCTTCTTCTTCTGCTTCTCTTTAAGAGCTTGTAATTCTTTTTTACTCGCTCTCCTCGTTTTCGGGTTCGATGAAGAAATTTGATAAACTTTGTATACGTCGATTCCTGATTCTTTAAATAATCTAGGGTCCGGTCCTTTATTCTTTTCTCGTTCCATCGTGTTTTATAGAAATTAATCGTGATTTTTTTTTTAGAAATCGTCGATTAGTCGACGATGTTTTGGTTTTGAAAATAAAATGAAAATGAAGTAGAAGAAGAAGAGAAAGAAGAAGAGAATCGGTATATTTATGAAAATGAAATTTGGTTTAAGTTTTGGGGTTTAATTAGAGAAGTTACTGTGGGGGCATTTGGGTATTTTCGCCAATTTTTAGTTGTCCCATAACCACCTCTAAAGGATAGGTATAAAATTTCATGGGGCCAAATACTCACTCATGGGGCCAAATTTAATTAGGCAATCTTAATCAAATCAATTTTTGCGTTCCTAGCACATGTATCACCGGAATGGGACATAAAAAAAAGTGCTAAACAGTTGAATTGATCACTGGTCGGACAATAATTGGGAATACTTGCATCAGGGCCTCCAGGGTGGGATGTTTTTGTTTTCATCTGGGCCTCAGGGATCTAAGGCTAACAACATGTTTGTTTTTTCCTCTGTACAGGCTAACCTCTACGGTGGACCCCATTTTAGTTGGTGTTTGTTTTTTCCTCTATTTCTACTAAGTACCGGCTAAACTCTACAAATGTAGAGAAAATGAGATAGCACCAACCAGGTGCTATCTTTCAGCCCAATCTCTATTAAATTATGAAAAAGTCTAATATGCGCTTGCATAAATTTAAAATTTCCGAGATCTCGTCCTCAATTCAAAATATTTTCATCTCTTCTCGTTCTCTCTGCCCTAGAAATATCCCCAACTTCTCATTTGGAAGAGCAGTAATTCATCAATCGATCTCACCGATGAATAGGTATTAAATCGTCAGACATAGGTTTATCATCAGAAAGTAATGATAGGCTGAGGATGATTATGATAATCCCGACGTCAACAACAAGTAATGAGAAGTTGGGGTACTATTTCAAAACAAGAACAGAGGGAAGATGTGATGCTGCTGACATTGTGATTAATGAGATTAAATGATTGTAATTGCTTTCTATTATACTTAGGAGGATTGGGTTGTATATGAATTGCGGGGATGGAGCAATGTTCAGGTTTAAGAAATCAAACCAAGCTTATCAAATCTCAACAAGAAACACGCATACATGGTGTTTGTTTCAATGTCTGAACCAAGAACGAATAGAGAGCAGAAATGTTAGGATGATATTCACAGAATTTTTGAATTTCATAAAGGTAAAATGAGAATTATATCAGTTACATTTTTAATTTTAAGACAGAGTTTTAATGTAGGGGTAAAACAAACATAAATTTAAGATATCTTAGGTAGTGGTATTTAAATAGAGATAGAGATAAACCTCTATGTAAAACCCTCTACTAATCTAGAGGTGAAACCAAACATGCTGCAAGTCTTAATTAGCAATTAGAATAAAGAAGCAAAAAAAAAAAAAAAATGAATAAAAAAGGGTGTTTTGAACCCTTTGGAAATTTTGCATCCCCTTCTTTTGGACTTTCACGAAATGATTTTGGTTCTCCCTTAAGTTTTAATATTTTTTTAAATACTAAACTACCCTTTAATTATTAGAGATAATTATTGTATTAGTGTTACTCATAATGATTAGATTAGTGTTAACATAAATCAGAGGGAGAGGAAATCATATTGTGTTAGATTTTTTTTGAGAGAGAAGAAAAAGAGAGAAAAAAAGAAAAACTTGGGTGTTTTTTTGGTTGTTTTTTTTTTGTGATTTGTGTGAGATGTTTGGTGGATACTATAAGGGTGAACCTCCACGTAGCAGAGGCGGAGCCAGGTGGGTTCATCAGGGTTCCTATGCACCCACGACAATTTGAGATTAGTTAAAATAGGCTGGTTAATTTGTAAACTGTGGGTGCAAAGTTATAAAGAAAAGAAAAGTAAAAGAATAAAATGAAAAACACTTTACTATTATTCTCGTCAGGACAAATCGAAAACCATTATTTTTCGTTTTTTCTTTCCTTTACCAGTCCAGCAGTGTTTCTTTATAGAGAAACCAGAGATTTGCTGATGATCGAGACCGACCATTCACTGAAAATTGAACCATCATAGGGTAATTGCTTAACCTCTCTTTTCTTTGAATGAACTTTATGTTCAATTATACTTGAATTTGGTTTGCTAATGCTATTTAAAGTTAGGTTTTTGCTGGTTTTCAATATCAAAAGTATGATTCATCCGAAATTCAGCAATTGGTCATCACAATTTAAGGTTTATAAGGATACCCACCAATCTATATGTCATCTGAACTTAGTTTTATTTACTTTTCATTGCTCATGAATATAGAAAACATATTAAAAAAAATTGCAACCTACATCCACAAAAATGTCACACCCACAACTTAAATCTCCTGGATCTGCCCCTGCACGTAAGAAACCTACGAAGATCTTCGTTCCCATCGCGAGAGATCCGAACATGGGAGAATTCTTGTCGCTAGGAAACGTTTTCACTCCATCGGAAACTCTAAAGCAAAATGATGATTTCGATGGTTTTTATGTCCCAAATCCGGAAAATGAGCCATTGTATGATGAACCCAATGCTTCTAGTACATATGTATACTTCAATATCATGTTTAATCTCATTTGTATAGCCTTAATTGATCTGAAGGTGCGAATTTTATGCCTCACCAGCTTCACATTCAACCAATAAGAAGCCATCCTACTGCATGACATGAAGAACAGTTCGGCCCATAATAAAGGAAGAATATAAAGCTTGTATATATATGAGAGGGCGACATTCGGCTCCTAAATCTCAAAGCCGAATGTGCATTCGGCTCTTAATGGTTTCAAGCCAAATGTGTATTCGACTCACACGATTCAGCCATCGAATGAGCCAAATGTTATGGCTCATATTGATCAACAAGCAAAGAGATCTCCAGGAGTGTATTCGGCTCATAATGTGGTACTACATTTGAGCCGAATGCACATATTCGGCTGGTTCCTTAAATGTTCTTATTTTCCGAATGTATATTCGGCTTGTTAGGCAAAAATAATTTGAGCCGAATTTTGGCATTATTACATGTTTTTTTCTCTCTTCTTACCTTGTGGAATATTTTGGTAGGTTGTTCATGCTGGTATCGAAAATAACGCAGAAGAAATGGATCCCTTACAAACCATTCACGAAGATACTAAAGATCACTTTGGACCTTGTGACTTGGTAGGTTTTTTTACTTCATTCTTCTCTTTTTCTTAACCCCATTCTATTGCAAAGCCTTAATTGTTGCACTTTGATTATGTAGACTTGGAATAGTAGAGATGAATGCGAATACTGGTGTTTTTGCCTGAAAAACACTGTACCGTCTCTGGGTGAAAAAGGAGGGGTACCGAAATACTACCAACTTTTCGTTTTGGCTC
>JAJJMA010159926.1:649-18835 GCA_023529015.1 Papaver nudicaule | reverse complement strand
CACACGGTAAGTGAGCAGAAATGTGCCAACAAAACTTAACAATACCAACAGCACATTACATGGAAAAGGTACTGAATTTCTTTTGCTCTTCAAATATTATTCAGAGCAACAGTATTAATCCACCCAAAAGGATGGTCCATCGATGATTTAAGTCTTAAATTCAAAGATGTACCCTCTTGAGTTACTTCAGAAAAAGCAAGTCAAATTATCACCCAAGTGATGTTTGATCTTGCAAACACGTGTATTAGAGACAAAAAAGTGTTTGAATTCTATATGTTACAACCTATAGAGTGTTACCAGCATAGAATCAACAATTCAATATAGTATTTATTATTTCATACGGGATAAACAAGGCCAATATGAACTTGGACATGCCTTCTCTTTTTCATCGCAAGGATGCTCACCGCTTGTCTTACGGTTCGAGGGAAACCATCGAGAATGAATCCTGATTCACCGTTTTCTTCTCCAGTTTCAAGTCGTTTAGACAGTAGGCGAAAAATAAGTTCATCCGACAACAATTTCCCTTGGTTTACAATATCTGAAAGCTGTACAAGAAAGAGAATAATATAAGATACAGAAAAAGAAATGATTAATAATACTCTGTCACAGCTAAAAGCCTAAAATGCAAGCAGGATAGTTGTTCATAAAGAAGTCCAAAATAATTTGCCGAGACATGATTTAGATGAATGACGCTCTCAAGGGTTCGGTCATCATCATACAGAGCGTACACACCCAGTAGTCAAATACCATTCAATTTCAGCCCTAGGGTAGGGAATACGACATGAATGAGATAGCAAGTGCCAGTGAGTAGAATAACATCGGTTGATAAGCAATTTTTTCCCTAGTGAATAGACCCTAAAAGTTATCTAAAAATGCCCTGAAATCAAGATTTCTCTTTTCTGTCAAAGGGCAAAATTTAATTTAGACTTGTTCTTTCTTTTTCTTTAGAAGGCAACAAAAATTTCTTAGCACATCAAAACAATACAAACCATTAAAACAATACCAAAACAGAGTTTTATAACTGCCTCAAAGAGCCAAAACTATAAAACAACATACGTACATGCCTCGATAAGGACTTTCCATTTCCAGTTATTGATCAAATAGCAGTGCTCGAAGCACAAATTGAAACATGTGGAGTGAACCATTACAATAACTAGCTAACCGATAACTCCCTATCGTTTCTCTCTCTCCATAAGTTCCAACAGATTGCAAAATCGAAATCTTAGTGTCTCGTATGACTCTTTTTTCTAACACAATCCGCAATCAATCATTCATTGATTACTCTTCCACTGTTAAAGCTATTAAAATACAAGACCAAACTTCCCTTTGAGTTGAACAATGAAGTGTAAACGTCAAACATGTGAAGTTAACCATTATAATCAACTAGCTAACTGATAACTCCCTATTCTCTTTCCAAAAGTCCCAACAGATTGCAAAATCAAAATCTTAGTGTCTCCTACAACTCTTTTATCTAGCACATTGCAATCAATCTACATTCACCCATTCATTGACTACTCGTCCACTGTTAAAGGCTTAAAAGCTATTAAAATACAAGGCCAAACTTCCCTTCCAGTCGAACCGTGTCAGACCAGCACTCCTCAAGCAAAAACAATAAACACTTACAACAACAATTGAGTCCCTTTTTTCATAGAAGTCTGAAGCTTTAATAACAAGCTTGCCACATAAAGACACAATATGGCTTTACAAGTTACAACTAAACCATCAATTATTGACTTTTGACTCCAAAATTCTACCAAATTGAACCCAAATTTTCAACATCATAACCCTAATAACTAATTTATGATCTAAAAGTAACCTAAAAACATTATGCAAAAAAATTGGGAAAAAAAAAATCAAGATCACAACAATAAACAACATGTAATAAACGAATCAAAATGATTGAAAACATTCTTATCTAAGAAATCGAATGGAAAACTAATTACCTGTATGGAAAGAGGACCAGAAGAAGAAAGTTCTTCCCTAACGAGATCACCAGTAGCAATATGAGGAACATTAAGTAGATTTGATAAACGACCAGCATAAGTACCTTTACCAACACCAGGACAACCTAAAAACACCCAATGAACATTTCTATGCTTCAAACCATTCTCTTCATCTCCTCCTCCTCGATTAACTCGTCGCTGATGATTATGATCAATCGGTTGTTGTTTAAACACAGATTTCGATGTTATTGTTGATGTAGACGATGAGAAATTTTTCAATTGTTTAAATGTTTTTGAAAGATTTCTTAAAGTCGCCATGAATTTATTTTTTGAGCTGCAGAGAGATAGCGAGCGTGGGAGTTTTTCTTCTCTCTTTCTTCCAATAAAGGAGAAGGAAAAGAAGATTTAGTTATTTACGCCCAAGATTATGGTTCTTGGAATCGTTCGAGAAAAGAAGATTTTACTTATTCAGCCCAAATATCTGAGATATTTGCAAATGTCGGATATGGAGCGCCGACAAAAGGTACATTGCAGTCGCTTTCTGGAACCTAACCCATCAATTAGATCTATGGAATATACTCTTTGGCTAGCCTGGATGTTGCTGCTTGTTTGGGAGTGGGGACTCCCCAACCCCAACCTGGCAAGAGAATCTGCAACTGGGCTGCACAGACCGAAGCTGCTACAGGGCCCCCGGATCCGTCCACCAGGCTCTCCCCCGCCTGCGTGGCGCTCCCCCATTGGTCGGTGGAGCAGCAGGGGGCCCCGCCCAGGGTTTCATCAGCCAACCACAGCGCGACACGCCTGGTGGCAACCCTGTTGGTGGACGGATCCGGGGGGCGTTTAGCATTTTCGTGCACAGACGCGCCAGTTTTGGGTACGAGTCCGCGTCAGATTCGTGTCGGACACAGACGCACCCATGATGCGCGTACGACGCGGTCAACTCCCTCAACTCTCTCATTTCAAGTGATAATTCAGTACAAAAAATATTGATCTTCCTCAGTTTCAAACTCATAACGTCATAATCCCAGCTAGAGAGCTTAACCATTGAACAATGCAAGCTTTTAAGTAAGTTGTATATACTATATATACATACTTTGTTCTTTTCAATATTTTATACTACTCCACCTAACATTAATTTCATATATTAGTATATTTAAAATTTATATTTACTAAATATATAAATGTGTCCGCGTCCTACATTTTTGAGACCTCGTTCATGCCCGTATCCGCGTCGTATCGTGTCCGCGTCTCCGCGCCCGAGTCCGAGTCCGTACAACCCAGATCTGCAAGCTATAGACAGGGGACTAGATGACTAGGGTGGATTGAATTATGGGCGGAGTCAGATTTCTAACAGCAAGTACTATGGAGGCCAAAAAGTGGCCAAAAGTTCCACATTTTAGTCAAAATTTCCAAATTTCCTAGACTATGAGGGTTGAAAAACCCAACACTATGGTGATTGTCAACGTTTGTGCGACTTCTAAGTAGTCGTCCGATGTCTTAGATTCATTTACGTTATAAAATTCAAAATTTATATGATTAAAATATTAAAACTAGATACGACTACTCAGTAACCGCCTATATTATGTAGATAATATATGTTTCACTAGTAAAGTGCACGTGCTCTGCACGTGTAATTGAATCAAAAAGTTGTCAACTAACAACCCACAACTTACATAGACACCACTTCTTATATACACATCGATACTGCAGTATCAACAACCATTTCCAATGAAAGCACCCACTCCTTATGACCAAACAAAGTATATTACTAACTAATCCCGTGTACGTCTCAGCTCTAATTGTTTCTTGATTGTCCCATATATTGCTGCAACAATCTGCTCGCCCGAAGTAGAATAGATGTATCATCTGGTCGTATCTGCATTCACAACAGACAAACCTTAATGCTATGGGACATAATATTTTCAAGTGAAAATATATATATGCATAAAATTCCTAACAACTAACTCACTTTCCATCTAAATTGACATTCTTCCAAAATCCCTGGTCATACAGTGTTATTACATTGAGTATTCCTACTCTCAATCGACTCTAAGTAAAATCAAAAAACAGGAAAGGTAAAGAAAAGAAAATGTAAAGAATTGCACCTGAACTCGTCGCCCATCTACACCACAGGTGTTCAAATCCCATCTGTAATTGCCTCAAGGAAGTAAAAGAGTGTACTGGAGAGGGTTATAATAGCTACCGTTCATGTCGGGAATTAGTTGTAGATTCCCTTCGGTTGTTTTGATAATAGTCTCTTGTGGTCTGACGTTTGTTAGATCTTTCCCTCCTATTATAATTGCCGCAACTTGGTCTGCCGTAGGAAGATTAAACTAATGGCCACTGAATGGTAGCTCTTTAAGCACCAATGTACAATTTGGTAGGTCTTTCATCATTGCCAAACATCTAAACTGATGAACAAAAGGTTTATATTGATCTAAAATTAACACCAGGGACACAGACATTTGGAAAATAGAAAAGGCAAAAGATTTACTTACATGCTCAGATTGCCTTCGATGCTTATCAGTGACTTCGTTCCTGGCCCTGGAGTGTAAAAAGTAGAAGAAAAATCAGTTAATATACAGTTTAAAAGGCCAGGTCGTGGGTTAAGTCTTTACCATTAATAAATATAGAGTTTACATTACGTAACTAAATTGACAATGAAAAAGCTTCGGGGATAGAGATAGAAACTGTAACCTTAAAGGCCTTTATCAACAATGACTACCTAAACGCAACATTATCAAAGGGATACACTGAGACGTAATTTCAGCAGTATCATATCAGTTCCAGTTCATTATTCATTTCAAAAAAAATAAAAAAAATATCCAGTCCATTATTTGATTGGAACAACAGTTCCTAAGATAAACAAAACCATACATTTTTCAACCAATATATGAAATTCTCAAAATATAGTTTGAAGGCAGATCTTAACAACCTGCTTTAGACCTTTAAATGTAGAGGAAATCACATCAAAATCCATTAACTTCACATGCCTAAAGAAGAAGCCCACAGGAACACAAAGACAAACCTGATATGCTACAACCTGACCCGTCTCACTAACGCTGGATATATCAATTTCAAAGCAGATCTCATTTACTTTTAAAACTTGAACTAACCACTCCATGGCAAAAACTTGCACCAGCTTTACACATTACTCCCGACCGGAATCCCTCAAACTGCACACATTTTTGTAGAGATACACATCAGTTGCAGTCGATTATTATGGTGACAGAGTAATCGATTCCAAAAAGTACTGTGTCAGTTGGATTATGAAGAAAGGTGAATGACACCACAACTTTGAAGAGGATGGCATGAACCATGAAACCTAAAGAAACAAAGGTTAGTACCTGAAAACAAAAGGGGATTTTATAGAGTATCAAGTTAGATAAAACAAATCTTTACATGTGACATTTTCATGTTTGTTTGACAAAAACTTCATTGTGACATTTTCACAAACAGATTCAGATCATTGGGAAATGTAGACTTAGATATAGAGCTTACCATCTATATGAATAGCTAGAGTCGTATTTGTCGGATGCGATGCTTGTCTAGCCTGCCTTCTAATACTACTCAATCTTACGCGAAGTGCGTCTATCCCTGAATTATGTCTCTCATTACAACCTGTACGAAGTCACATACAATAATCATAACTGATGTGTGATTACCCCTCCTAAAATCTGAAACTTTTGAAGCATAACGTTACCTTCTTGATTGGAAGTTGTTACATAGTATGGGGATGCAGCTCTTGCCTGTCTTCTAATATCAGTCAAACGGGCACTTCTTGGCATTGTTTTTATAGCTTGCAAATGTCTGGTGGAAAATGAATAGACACACAATGAATCAGACAAAGTAGATAATATCCTAATCCTAAAAAAAATCTCTAGATGTGGTAATGAATGATACTGTGGTGATCGACAACCTAAGCATTTTTTTCCTAAAAGTGTAATTATGTTTGGTAACTAAAGTTTCATTGTGACATTTTCACAAATGAATACCAAGCTGGTTATAGTGATGGGTGATCAAAGTATATGAAGATTCTGCCTGAGAAGATTCTACGGCAAACCTGATTAGTAAGATGGTGTGGCTGTACACAATCTTTAGTTACAAAAGAAACAAACAGTGATCGGTACAAAGAAAAACTTCTCGTAGAAGCAGAAGAGAAAGAGAGAGAGAGAGCATAGGAAGAGTTTGTTTCAAAAGAAAAAAATATACAGTGAGAGTTTAGATGTAGGATGAGTTTGACTGCGGTGATGGAACTTTGGAGTTTGTAATTTGAATTTCAAATTCAAATTGTCTCTAGAAGATTCAAGAGAAGATTTGCGTTTCTTTCTAGGTACCTCTATTATTGAGCTTGAGCGGGAATTGAACTTTGGAGTTTGGAATTTGAATTTCAAACTAAGCTGTCTCTCGAAGATTGAACCGAAGATTTGCTTTGTTTCCTATTGTAAGAAACAGTATGACAATATTGGCCTCATTTTATTTTTATTTCTGTTTTTTGTTCATGGGCAAGGTTGTAAAAAGGCCTTATTTGGGATGTTGGCTTAATAATAGTAGAGATATTGTAGACAAAACCCTCTTCTATCTCCACATTGTGGGGAAATTGTCCATTGTAGCCAAGTTTTTTTCTTTGGGGATTTGAAAGGTCATATTAAAGTTGGACCGAAGTCCATTACCTACAAGCCCAGGTAGCTAGGCAAAGAAATAAAGAAAAATCCCCCACTCCACTGCAGACGACTTTCCATCCATAGTGCTTGCACTAAAGGAGGGGTGAAAAAAAAAAAAAATTCACCACAACAAAAGTTCAGTATAGAAAAAAAAAAACAAAAGTTAATAAGTTGGTTTCCATTTAGGGCTTTGGAAACCATTCCTTTCTCCCGGGCTTGAAAATACAGTACCCAATAAGCATTTAGAAAATTGAGGGGTGCAATTGTCAACCCCAACATTAGGGGTGAGCGACGGACGGATGGATGCGAATTCAGGATCATCCGCATCCAATCCGTCGAAGTTGCGGATTCAGAAAGTCCGTCCGTGTCTAATCCAATCACCCATGGATGAGCGGGTGATAACTCTTGCTACCATTGTCACTTGCAAAAACAACAATACAAACAGAATTTCAACGACAACCCACAAATCCAGCAAAACGGTCTCGTCTAGTGACTACAAAAGAAGAAAAACTATAACCTAAAATCATTAGCACAAAAATTAAAATTAAAAGATTTCGGGATACCTTATTTCAGACGAACAAGAGATTTCCTAACTATTCAGAAATTGAACAAGAGATTTTCTAATTTCAGAAATATCGAGAGCTTTGGACAAGAGATTTCCTGATTGAAGAAGAAATAATCGAGAGCCGATGAGAATTAGGTATTTTAGCTTTAGACGGATGATATTCATATACATATCACAACTTATTTCGTCTATTAACCCTGATATATTAATGTAATTCCTGTATTACCTATGGATGCGGATAATCTGCGGATTTGATAATCCACCCGTGTCTAGTCTGCCAAATTTAGTTAGACCTCTCAGTCCTAGTTGTGCCACTAGATAGAAAAATAATATTAAAATAACAAATAAAAAAATCAGAAGCAATACGTTTTTTTTAAATATTTTTTTATTACTTAGCGGCGTAAATAGGTCGAGCGGTGCAACTTATGCCGCTCGGGTATATTTTGACCGTTATACAACTTTTACCATAGTGGCGAACACAGTTTACCCGTACACGTGGCAGGACAAAGGAAAAGTATTTATCCCATCCATAGGAAATTAGGAATTGCCCTAACAAGTAGTATCTCATATCTAAAGCTACAAGCCTGGAACAGGCTGGGCAATTTTGCCTGCGCCCAACTTTTTATACTATTCCCACTCACTCACCCGTTCTAAGATTATTCCCCAACCATTTCATTTCTTTCCTCATCACTGTTGCCGATCCATACAACAGTTCTATCAATCATCAAACCCTAATTCCGCCTCTCATCTTCCTCTTCCTTGTCATACCACCCCCAGAAACAAAAAAAATTGGTTAATATTAGGGTTTGTGAAGATCGAAAGTTGTATTTGATGATATCTGAATAGCGGTCGTGGTGGGTGAAGATTTGGTACCAACATTATACATCTAAATTTGAGAGTAAGAAAAGCTTATTTTTATGGTATTTGTTTCTATTTTCTCATCTCTTAGTTAAACCCTAGTTTCAAATTTTCTGTAAATCATTCAATTGATCAGCTGCTAAATCATCATGGAGTACTTCAAGAATCTAACCGAAGACATAACATTAGATATACTAGCTAGAGTACCAACTGAAACTGTTCTGGATTGCAAGCTAGTTTGTAAAAATTGGAGAGATCTTGTTCGGAAACCATCGTTCTCCAAAATGCACCTGCATCATCTTATTCATCCTGCTAGTGAATCTGGTAAGTTGGGTTTTCTTGCTTCGACTCGGATTGCGTATAATAGAGGTTGTATACCAAAATTTTGTTATTTCGAGTATAACGAGAATCATAAGTTAGCAACACCACCCATTGAGAGAATTAAAAGGATTAACTTGTCTCCTCCATTTGAAAATAATGCTGGCTTTGTTTTTAATTCATGTAATGGGTTGATCTATTTTGCCCGGACTTATCCAAAGCCACTTGATAAACATGTTTGTATATGCAACCCCATCACCAAAGAATGCGTTTTTCTTCCTCAAATTAAGACAGATCTTAATACTTACTATGTTAAATGGGCAAGCGGATTTGGTTATGTTTCTTCAACCAATGAGTACAAAGTTGTGGTACTAGTGTCGAACTACAAGTACGATTTTGGAGAAATCCACATATACACTCTTGGTAGTGGCAATGGATGGAGAAACCTTGGAAAGTTCGACACCAACATAGTTTCAGTAGGTGTCTTTGCCAGTGGAGTTCTTTATTGGATGGACTCTAAAAGAGGTACGATTGTTGCCTTCGATTTGGCTGAGGAAAAGTTTTGTGAAGATCTTAAACTACCTCCCTTGCCATCAGAGGAGAGTTTCTATGCTGATATTATGGTTTTAGATGGTTTTTTCTCTTTGATGATTGATCCAGCTGTCCAAGGAGCCGAGTGTTTTGATATATGGCAATTGAAGAAGATGAATGATAATTATGACAACGAAGAGCAAGTGGAAGATCCTGCATTGGTTTGGAGTAAAGAGTTTAGGGTTGACGAATGCACACCATTAGCCGTTACGAAGAACAACGGTGTTTTAACTTACGATAGATACGCTCTCAGCATGTATGACACGGAAGCTTCAACCTCGAAAATGCTTGTGAAGGATTTTTTTTGTCAAGTAATCCCTCACATGAACACCTTTGTTTCGCTGAAAGAAATAGGGGAAGAAGATACGAAGATAATGGATTCAGTTGCGATTCAGGGGGAAAAAAGCCTGGAACCAGCTGTACGAGGATGAGACCCTGCATACCTATGCCTAAACTGGTAATCTTAGTTTATTTTCTGAAGTAATATTTCGCATTGTTAAATACATACATATTTAAGTTTCATCTTGAAATTTGATAAAGAGCAACCTTTGTGTGAACCTAAATGCTATTGACATCGTCGATGAATTCCATCAGTAGGTTCTCAAAATGAAAGGGAAAACTGGAGTAGGATTTGTATGCTAGAATGCAACTTGTTCAAACTCACCCAGTACTTCAACATTTACTGTTTCTTCACATGACCTGTTGGGTCACCTAGCTAGCATTGCAGGACCCATTGTATGCAAAAAAAAAAAAACCATCTCCTTGCGAACTCGTTTATTACTAATTTAGCTTATGTAATTTGTTTTGTTGATCCTAACCTTTTATGTAGGAAAACTAGTTTTATAACTTTTCTTGAGAAAATTGTTTCTCGACAGACCTCCTCTGCCATTTCCGCAACTCTTGTCTATATAAATTTAAAAGAGGGTCACCCTCTGTGGACTGGCCTCATTCCCTTTCAAAAGAATTCTTTGTTGCCTATATTTGTAAAAGGTTAACCATTATGGTCAACTCTGCCCAATTTTCCCATGTGGGCAAACATCTAATATAATTCATATGATCATTTGGATATGCTGTCGTAACATTTCATCCTTTTCTTTGAATATTGCTCAGGTTTGCTATAGTTTTCTCCTATTTGTGGTATTAGTTAAAATGCCACTGAACTATTGAACACTTTTTTGTTTGCATTGCACCTTTGCTTCGGCAGTTTGGTGGTTCTCTCTAGGAATCTTTAGTAACTTCCTAACTAGCTGCGACAGATCCTTGAGACTGTGGATAACTAATTGGCTCACTAGAACCCTGCCTTAAGGTTTCATGGAGTGAGTTTTGTAAGTTTCGATGCCACAATGTGTTGGAACCCTTAATTAGCGTTGGAGGTTATTGATGGATTCCACGCGTTATATGGAGGGTTACCATAACCAATCAGCCCAAAACAAATTTTTCATCATTTTGAACAACCTGTAAATTGAGTTCCATATCCAAGACCATGACCCCCGTCTAGCAATTTTCCACTTTAAGTATAAGTTAGTATTTGAAAGTATCAATGTTTCAAAATAAGAGAAAAGTTAGTCATTTGATTTCTACAGTTTTCAAATTTGTTTCCCTTGCAAAGAAAGCAGCAGTGTATGATTTCATAGTCCTAGCAAACTTTATATGCTTCAGTTTCGCTGCTTGATAATGCCACTGTAGTGATGTTAATATAAGTCATTGTATTGCTTACAGGACTGTGTTAGAAGATCAAGGATGGTGAAATATTAGAGATATTTGCATATGTCAGATGTTAAGGGCCGACAGAAGGTTTTATTGAAATGATATTAGAGATAGTTTTCGCTTTCTTTAGCCGAACCAATCAATTAGATTGTGGAATACGCTCTCGGTTCGCGAGGATTATTAATCTACTTGTTTGGTTATCTGCAACCAGGAAACAGAAATTCCAGTGGGTGCAAGCTGTATACAGGTATAGGTGTGTTGTGGCTGCTGAGGAAAATCATTCTAATCAAGTATTATTACGTGTATAAGCTAGGCATTTCTACTCATAACAATTTTAATGGGATAGTTTTTCTGTATCAATCTGCATTTTGGGTACACGCATAGTATTTGTATTTGCAGTACACATAATTAAGGTACTAATATTTACGGTTCATACATGTGATTTTGATTTCGTTAACAGTAGCAGTACATTGAATTACAGTAATGACTTTGGGTCATGGCCGTATCCACAGTTTGGGTAGAAAAGCCTTTTACGTCAGCTAGAATGACAACTAAGTGGTCTCATTCCAAGAGCTTGTGAACTGGTTGTTTGAGCTTGCTGACAGACCAAGAGCAATGCAAAGTTGACTACCATTTCAGGTGAAGCAACTGCTGACAGTCAGATCCTCCAAGCAACTTGCTACAACTCGGAAATAAATTATACGGATTTTGAGATGATTCTTTTAGAGGGACTGGGGGCCTTAAAATTAGTAATGATGAAACTGTGTTTTCGATAATAACATGGAATGAAAAGAGAACTGAAATCAAGCTCGAAATCAATATCCCTACAGCACATTTACTTTGTACTCCAGTACCATAGTGCCAGTCCACATGGCCAAGCATAACTATTGCACCAAACTTTACTTTCGATTTACATAGTGTTTGGATGCACTTTTATAATTCACTTTTCGACTTCTGGAAACAAAAAAAATCAACTTTTTCTAAAGCAAGTGTTTTTTAGCTTCCGACTTCCAGAAATTCTCGAGTTTCAAACATAACATCTTAATTGGTTGCCAAACACCCCCTACCGGGTATTGTCACAGTCGGCGTATCTTGACTAAGACGATATTACAGCTGTCTCTCTCATAGATACTTTGCATGCACGCTAAGTGCTAGCTATTTCATGCACCTTTACTCTTTTGGTAGCCAAAAGGCAAAAACCCCAATTCCATAACTTCATAAACCCTGGATTCTCTACATCATCGTACTCCATAACTTCATGGAGTATTTCAATATTCTAACCGAAGACATAATATTGGATATATTAGTTCGAATACCAACAGAGTCGGTTCTCGATTGCAAGCTGGTATGCAAAACTTGGAGAGATTTTGTTCGGAATCCATTATTCTCCAAGATGCACCTACATCAACTTATTCATTCTGCTGACGAATCTGGTAAGTTGGGTTTTCTTGCTAAGACTCGGGTTGCGTATCATGGAGATTGTATACCAAAATTTTGTTATTTTGAGTATAATGAGGATCATGAATTAACAACACCGATTGAGAGAATAAGAAGGATCAACTTGTCCCCTCCATTTAAAAATAATGATGGATATGGTTTTGATTCGTGTAATGGGTTGATCTGTCTTTCTCAATCTCGTCAAAAGATACTTAATTGTATATGCAACCCCATCACGAAAGAATATGTTTTTCTTCCTCAAATTAAGACAGATCTTGATACCGATGATGTTGAATGGTCAGTCGGATTTGGCTATGTTTCTTCGACCAATGAGTACAAAGTTGTAGTATTAGTGTTCAACAGCAAGTACGATTTTGGAGAATTCCACGTATACACTCTTGGTAGTAGCAACGGATGGAGAAACCTTGGAATTTTTGAACCTAAAAACGCCAACAACTATTCATACGGCGGTGTCTTTGCCAATGGAATTTTTGCCAATGGATTTCTTTATTGGGAGGACTTTATAAGACGTACGATTGTTGCCTTCGATTTGGCTGAGGAAAAGGTTAGTGAAGATCTTGAATTACCTCTTTTGCTGTCAGAGGAGAGTTACTATGATGATTTTATGGTTTTGGA
This sequence comes from Papaver nudicaule, assembly GCA_023529015.1. Taxonomy (NCBI): domain Eukaryota; kingdom Viridiplantae; phylum Streptophyta; class Magnoliopsida; order Ranunculales; family Papaveraceae; genus Papaver; species Papaver nudicaule. The sequence goes on along the minus strand of JAJJMA010159926.1, from coordinate 6,116 downwards.
TGGGGTTTTCTCTGTGGCTATTCATCCAGGTGTCCAAGGAGCCGAATGTTATGACATATGGCAATTGAAAAAGAAGAATGATCATATTGACACGGAAGAGCCAGTGGAAAATCATGCATTGGTTTGGAGTAAAGAGTTTGAGGTTTATATTAGCGCACCATTAGCCGTTACGAAGAACAATGCTGTTTTAACTTACAGATACGGTCAAAACCATCTAACCATGTATGACACGAGGACATCAACCTCAAAAAGGCTTGTGGAATTTGAGGAAATGTTTTGTCAAGTAATCCCTCACATGAACACCTTTGTTTCGCTGAAAGAATTAGGGGAAAAAGATGCGAAGATAATGGAGTCGGTTGAGATTCAGGTGGCCAAAAGTCTTGAACAGTTATTCAACCAGCCGTAGGAGGATGAGACCCTGTATACTACTAAATTGGTAGTCTTCTTTTAATTTCTGAAGTAATAGTCATATCTTTTTATCGTTATATATGCATACAAGGGATTTGCCCGTGCCGCAGACGGCACGGGATTGAGTATTTTAGATTGGTCCTTTATCATTTCATAGCACTCCCGAATTGTCGCCCAGATTTTAGAAGACGCGTTGCCGTAATCTAAAGCTGTAGATACATGAATTTTTTTTATTGTCCTTTACAAAGACTGCTATGGTTGCGTTTGTAGAAATTCTTGCAACCCCAATATGGAAATGTTTTTTAATCGTCCTGCATGAAATGGTTTGGGAGTAAATCAAAAGCCACGAAACGGCCCTGCCATTTCCCTTCCTTGGTCTGTCTTGAGATCTCAAAAACTTAAAACATGGAATCTACGTCACATGCCTTATACGTATCAAGTACTATGCCATCTGTGGGATTCGAACCCACAACCACAGTTATAAATATTATATGTTATATTTTGAAATATGTATTTCTTCATCTCCTAGTAATGACACAGGATTCGCATCATAGCCTCCAAATGGAACTATTGCCTTCTAAGGTAGTTAATAATCAATCGAAGAAGACTTACCTATTTCAATATTGAAACAATTATCAGCTTTCTGGCCCTAATCCCAACGTCAATTATTGTTGGAACCATGTCGTTTCTGTTTAGCCTGGTGTGTGAGTCGTATCCAGCACCTGTTCCAGTAAATTAGTAAATTTGTTTTCGCATATACGTTTTTGTGTGTATAATATGGAACACTACCCAGGAAATATGACTTTCAATTCCTTTTTTAAGTACATATTTTAGTATTCGAATGAATCTAAAATGGAAGACTGTCATCATATTGAATCGAACCTCTATAAATCTGCCCCCAAAGTTCACACCATTCCTGAAATTGTATGTGTAAGCGAACACCATTCGCAGTTAGGTGACAATTATTGGAAACACAGTTGAACTGAGTAATGATATATATCTTGATTATGCCACTGCTGTGCAATTTTTCAACATCGATGAGGCTATTGATTGGACCGGAAAAAATCATTTTCATGCAACTTAGACAAAGATCAGTTTACATAAACAACAAACACCAAATCAAGAATCCAAATGACTATACTCTTAATTTAAAAATTTCAGTATCGACAACCCTTTGAAGGTGCAATCAATTAAGGAAAAAATCATTTTAAGTGTCTCAACCTTAGCCAAAAAATGTCAAATGTCAAGTTCCTCCACTTATCTAAGTCATTAGAAATTCTTATGGCAAAAAGTAATAGCAGTACTCACCTTACTACTCTTCTGCCAAAACTCCTTTTCGGGCAATTTGTCGAACAGTTGAGGGAATAATCATTGTTTCCCTGGCGACATAGCACCTAAATTTAATCACTAAAATTTTGGGAAAATGAATCCATCTACTGTGGTATTCTCTTAGGCATTTACACAAATAGGTGAGAGAGTTGTAATTCCATTTAAGTTGGTATGAAATCGGAATGAGAAATATACGTCTGTAATTTATTTGATGAGCTTTACAAATTGAAATCGAAAATAAGAAGTTTTATCTGTTGCATGAGCTAACATCAAAATTGGTATGAATAGTTTCGAAATCGGGAAAATTAGTTGAATATTAGGATTTGGTGTAATGGTGGTGATGGTGTTGCTGGTTGCTTTGGTGGTGGTGGTGGTGGTTTGTGTATGAATTGAAATTGTGCAATTTCTTAACATCGATAAGGCTGTTTCACTCTCCGATCAGAACCTATTGATTGAACCGGAAAAAATCATTTGCATGCAACTTAGACGAAGATCATTTTACACTAGATTACTGCTGCAGCAGTGGGGGGCCGACCAAAAAACAATAATTTTTTTGCGAAGGTGATACATGTTTCTTTTAACTCCCAAGTTGAAATATTAGACTATCAAACAAGTAGGTAATTTTAGGTTTAACTAAAATGAGGAAGATCCCATGACTTGGTTAAAATGACACTATCTTGACATTGTGTCGCAATTTTTTTGATAACTTCCAAACGACAATGAATTTGAAGCTAATTTTTTGGAGCATGTTCTTCTTATAGATCTCTATGTTCATACCAAAAATGAGCGCATTTCGAAATGTATAACACCACCTTCTACATCTTTGAAAACTAGCCGTTGGTTAATTTTTTGATTCAACGGTTAAAACGACAATTGGTAGATGGTGGTTCTATACATATCGGAATGCGCTCATTTTTGGTATGAACATATAGATCCATAAGAAGAACGTGCTTCCAAAAAATTAGCTTCAAATTCATTGTCGTTTGGGATTTATCAAAAAAATTGCGACACAATGTCAAGATAGTGTCATTTTAACCATGTCACAGGATCCTTCCTCAACAAAAATTGCACGTAGAATCCGATACTCAAGAGAAAGAAAAGCTGCAGCTTGACTAGAAAAAAGAAAGAGAAGGTGCTTTAACAGAAATTGCATCTAGAATCTACAAGACATGCAAGTAGGTGCCTTAGTGATAGGTTGCGTTTTTTTTAATGGACGCACCTGAGGTTTAAGCCTCTGTCAGCGATCATGGTTTGGTCCAAATGTGAGATTCAAAGTACTTTTTCTCGAAAAAAAATAAGAAAATGATTTATGCCCCATGGGCTCAACACAACGGGTTTTCCCACGTCTTATATTTTGGGGGGACCCACTGAACCGCATAAGCCCAACCCCTGCTTTTCTGGGGTGGCGGGTTGATGGGTCCGTTACTTCCTCTCTACTTTTTCATCTTCGGGAGTACCACGGGTTGAATAATCATAGAACATTTACATTCCTTGTACTTTGCCCTATTGCGCTACCCCAAAAGAATACGTGGGTTTCCCCTAAGCTGACTAAATACATAAGATTAAGATGCGAACCCTTGCATAAAAAAAAAGATGCGAACCCACCGGCACCGACAAAATCCTAAAAATCAACATGAATACATATTCTAGCCACGTCCTCCTTTTAGTTCGCCATTGGCGAACGCATGGTCACCAGGTGGCCAAAAAATCGTAAGTTATCTGGGGTAATGGTGTCATAATGAGAAACTCTTCTCTCTTTTCTTTTTTCATAAAAACTAAAATGCTCGAGTCTTCAATCTGCCTCTTTTCTTTTACTAATCTTTCTTCCGTAAAAGTCCGATTTTACATCATCTCTAAAGAAATCTCTCTTTCAAACTATTAGAATCATCGACTTACCTATTGTTTCTTCTGGCTCTTTGTTCCTCTCTTTTCATCATTTTCAACTTAGACAATATCCTCCATTAATCCACAAGACCAAAGGCAAAGAAAACTTGTACTTGTTACTGTATATATACATTGATTCCTTTTTCCGTGCAGATTTGTGGGTTTGTTATGTATTTAAGAATTTTTTTTGGGAGAATTTGTTTGGGAAGTGATTAATTGAGGAATCTCTGTGACAATCAAGGGGTCCAATAAAACAATTAGATAGAAAGTTTAAGAGAAAAGCAAAGAACCATATCTTACTACAAACAGGTTAGTCTATACCCCTTTACTTTCCTTTGATTCTCTTCTTTGTCAAATCTGGTTAAAGATGAGTAATTGATTCGGATTTATCTTTTTTCTATCAAATTTGAATCTTTTTTCTATCAAATTTGATTCAAGATTCCATGAAACCAGGTGAAAAAAAAAGGGAGTTGGCTGGGTCAATTCACTGTTCTGAGTTGGTTTACTAACTGATCAGTCGGGTTTCTGGGTATGAAGACCATAAATCAGAAATCGATGACTTAATGGGTTAATAGCGAGATTGAATGAGAAGGAAATAAGGGGTTTTGCAGGGATGGTTTGCTCAATTGAAAAAATTGAAATCATTTAAATTCATGTTCTGGTTCGCTCAATTAATAAAAGATTGAAACAATGTTTGTTTGACTTGATGCGTTTTCAGTTTTATCTTCAACCAGGTAACTCGATTGTTCATTGTGGAATTTTTTTCTTAACTAGATAACCGCTGAAAATCGCGATGGAGGGCCGACCGAATTTGATTTTAGTCCAATTAACACAAATTCGTTCCAATTTGATTTTTTTTTCTATAACAATAGTTGGGGATTGGTATTACTTGATTATCCAAAAAATTGGAAAGAAAACAATCAATTGGGGTTCAATTGGCCAAATTGAGGTGAAATTGAAAAAAATTCAATTGAAGACGAATTCTTTCCAATTTGATATTTTTTTTTACTTGAACAATAATTGGGGATTAGTATTACTTGATTATCCAAAAAAAATGGAAAGAAAACAATCAATTGGGTTCAATTGGCCAAATTGAGGTGAAATTGAAATTTTCAATTGAAGACAATTTCTTTCCAATTTGAACATTTTTTTTTGCTTGAACAATAATTGGGGATTAATATTACTTGATTATCAAAAAAAATTGGAAAAAAACGCTCAATTAAGGTTCAATTGAGCCAAATTGAGGTGAAATTGACAATTGCGTTAGTTACAATTAATTTGGTGACAATTAATTGTTAGTGACTATTTACATTTAAGTGTCCATAAGAGGTCCTCCTCCCTTCGGGCCCGTTGGGCCCTCCGGTCGGTCGGCCCAATAATTTGTAATTTTGTGTTTAGTAAATTCGGGTCGGATTTTAGGTTCGGATAATGTTCGGTTACCCGCCCCATTTATTCTTCTTCTTACCCCCGACTTCTTCTTCTTCAATGGAGAACTCTGTTCTTTAATTAAAACAGAGGTCCGAATTAGATCCGAACGGTATGATCATTCCAGTGATTATTTCAAAGAATTTTTAACAGTAAATATGTTTGTTAAATCATATTTGAACGATGTATATAATCAATTGTGCCAATTATCTTCAATTTGATCTCAATTTTTGTGAAATTGTAACCAATTTTATTTCTATGGGACATTTTCTGTAACTGGCAGAAACTCAAAAAGTCAGCACTAAAAGGCCTCCTAAAGTCCGAAAATGATATATGCCCCCCGTTTTTGTCCACCACTGACTTTCCACCAGGCGTGGCACGCCCATCAGCCACACGATCACCCAACCATGATCCAGCAGGG
>JAJJMA010159915.1:0-18202 GCA_023529015.1 Papaver nudicaule | reverse complement strand
AATTTCTGGCATCCTGGAATAGCTCGAGATAAGGTATGAATTTATTTTCACAATAGGGATAAGATATTTTGGTTGCCATTAGCCATATTGTGATATCTCACGACCCTAGCCTAGTAGCATGGTCCATATCCCTAGCCTATACGTAAAGATACCTATGCATGCGCGTTAGCCTAGCTCATACTCGAGCCAAACCCTAGGCAATTCACGCCACAAGCTTTGGATGCCCACGCCATTGCCTTGGCCTAGCTTTGGGTATCCACGGCCATCTCCTTGGCCTGACTATTGGATGTCCACGCCACTCCCTTGGCCTAACTTTGGGTATCCACATCTTTTAGCTCGCCTAACCCTTGGAGGCCCACGACCACTCCTTGCACTAGCTTTTGGACGCTCACGGCCACACCTTGGCCTGATTTTAGGTGTCCACTCAATCCCTAGCCTAATCCTTATGCTCACGACAATCCTTAGCCTAATCTTTGGATGCCCACGGCATTATCCTTGCCTTGGTCCTTGGAGGCCCACGGCCAATCCCTGCCTTAGCTTTGGATATTCATGTTATTAGCTCGCCTTGACTTTGGATATCCATGCCATTAGCTTGCCCTAACCTTCGATATCCACGACCATTGGCTTGCCTTGGCACTTGGGTGCCCACGCCACCTCCTTGGCCTGATCTTGGGTACCCACGCCACCTCCTTGGAATGATTTTGGATGCCCACGTCCATCCTTACCCTTAGTTTTTGGGCATCCACGTCTATAGCTTGGCTTTATCTTTGGATGACCACGACATCACTCTTACTTAACTTCTTGGGGGCCTTGTGCCACCCCTTTCCTAGTCTTTGGATTCCCACGCATCCCTCTTGCTTAATTTCTTGGATACCCACGGCCATGCCTTAGCTTATTGCTTGGAGGCTCACGGCTATGACTTGGCCAACTTGTGAAGCTCCACGGTTATGCCTTGGCCAAACTCTTGGAGGCCCAAGGTCATGCCTTGGCCAAATATTGGAGGCCTTATGGCCATGCTTAGCCTAATTTATGGGGGGCCTTATGGCTTTCCCTCGCCTAATTTGTGGAGGCCTTATGGCTTCCTCTCGCTTGTACTCATGGAGGTCCATGGCCGTCTTCTCTCTCACGGCTATCTTTGCTCTCTTAGGGCTAGAGTTTATATTTCCCTAGCCTCCCCTCTATTTATGGGTCCCACTGATCCAAGTCCTAGAGGATTATGGATTTTATTGAGTCCATAATACTCTAGTTTCCTAATCAAATTCGGAAATCTGGCAGATTACGAAATTCTTTGAAGGATGATTTTTACAGCCCAATCCGTGAACAATTAGGAGGCGCTTCCTTCACGAAAGTTTTTCCTCTATGAGTCCCCTATAACATACTAGAATTTCGGGATTTTACCAAATATAGGCTGGCCTGGGTGATTTTATGAATGGATGACATGCAAGCTGTCCAGAAATCTGAAAATAACGTAATGTTATGGCTTATCCTTTTACGTCCTATGCCTAACTTCCTAAAAGGATTATTATGCCATGTAACATGGCTTATTATTATTATTGTGGCCTATCTTTAGGTCTTGAATTGGCAATGCTTATGCATTCTTGATGATGGCTACGCTGTGATAGCATCATTCGTCTGTTTTTCCTGATTATGGACTTGCTTCTATAAATCAGTGCTATAATTCTTAATCATGGCTCATGGCTATGACTTATATTATTTTGGAAATTCATGTCTTCATTACTCAGAGAATTGGTGCATTACATGCCACAAGCCAATTTCTCATATTTATGGTAAATCGAAAGTCGTATTTACTTGACTATTGCCACAGAGAGTTGCTGAAATCCTCTCAGTCTAAACGACGATTGCATAGCTCAATCCTTAGACTTATCTTATTTTATCAGTCTAAATGGCGGTTGCATGGCTCAATCGTTAGACTTATCTCATTGGTTTAAATGGCGATTGCCCAGCTCAATCCTTAGACCAAATCTCAAAGAGATATACAAACAGTTTACGAGATCAGTTGGAATTCTATTGCTATAAATAGGTCACTCGACCAGTTTGGAAAGACAGTTCAAGTTCAACAGAACAAACAGTTTAATTCAGTGCAAGTATAATCAATCTGTCTTATCGATAATTGATTAACTCTTCTCATTCAGCATTCAATATCTAGTGAAAACTGAATATCCATTCTTATTTAGCAATTTAATCATCAACATCACAGAAATTATAGCAATTCTCTGATCTCATCTTTCTCTGCTTCCCTCCCTAAACCAACCCTATATCCTCTTCTTGTAGCTGAAGCAATACTCGAACGACCATTTCTTGGTTTAGGCGAGTCTTGTTCGATCTTGACCTCTCGAATACCATTACAACTTCTTATTACATCATCACACTTCACACTTTACCCCTCAGATTCTCTTTATTGTTTTACACCTAAAACATTTGGCGACCACAGTGGGAGGTCATTATCTCGGTTGTAAGAAAATATGGTTGAAACTAGGAGGCAGAGTTCAGAGAACACAAATTCTCCAAATATCACCAGTGGTCCCACGATTTCATCTGTTGCAAGTGGGGTCACAAATACCCAAGTTAGTGGCGCCATCACCTCTGCTGGCCCCACCATCCAAAACGTGAACCCTATCACAACCATAAACCCTAATTTTGTGTCTGCCTCAACCCAGATAGGGTCAACCTTATCCAACTTTTCACTGGGCGTGTCATCCACTGTGGTAGGTTCCACCACGCCTATCCTACCCAATATCATGTCCCCCTATCCCATATGGTGGGGACTACCAATACCACTATCTCTCCTACTCCTTACACTCCTATCTCAAGCCGCACAGAAGCTTTTCTCTTCGGGCCCCGCACAGGAGAAACAAGGAGTACTGAAGACTCACCTAGCATCATGGATCTCATGAAGACCCAACAAGATCTAGCCTTGAGTCAGAATAATATGGTGAAAACCCAGATGGAGTTGCTGACTTGCTTGAGGACACTTTCAGAGAAGCTGACGCCTCCAACAAACTCAAGGTTTGCACGTGCAGATCCCCTAGCTCATTCCAACAGGGCGGGTCCTTCTCAGATTCATGTTATTCCTGATGATCAAGACACTCATGTCCACACCACACGTGAGCCAATCACGGGTTTTCAACACAACTTTGTTACTCGTGAAGATTTACAGAATCTCTTGCAAGCTCCGAGCGTGGGGAATTCAGATTTGTTTCATCGTCATCAACCTCCATATCCAATTGAAATTCAACGCGAGTCTCTTCCTGAGGGATATGTCACGCCTTCATTCTCAATGTATAATGGTATTGGGAATGCCCGAGAACATATCTTTCGCTTCCTAGAATCATTGGGAATACATGAAAGAAATCAAGTTGTATGTCTCAAATAATTCTCGAAATCTCTGACGGGAAGGCGTACACTTGGTATAATAATCTAGCTCCCAACAGCATCCTCAGCTGCAGCCAGATGGTTAATGCTTTCCTCAAGAAGTATTTCTTTGTGTCTGAGCAACTCACTCTCTCCGATTTGGGAAGACTTTATCAGCGAAACAATGAACATCCAGATGATTATGTGACGAGGTTCAGAACTCGTTCAGTGGATTGCAATGATCCAAACGTGACAGAGTTGCAGTTAGTGGAGCTTTGCATCAATGGAATGATACTAGTATATCGGGCCTTGTTGGAGAATCTGGATATTAATAATTTCACCAAGCTCCATAAGTCCGCCAAACGGTCCGCCACTATTGCACCTGCGTTACTAGAAAGGCCCAGGCCTGTAAAAGCTGAAGAAAGTCGTGGTGAGACACGTGCCATCAAGCGACTCGTCAACAAGCAATATAGCTCTCTTCCCTCAGTTCATGCTGTCACCGAAGGCGTTAAGAGGAATGTACGAGTAGAAAATCTGCATAGATACTAGTGATACCATATCCATCAGATCTACTCATACATACAGTTACTTTAGTTGAGATTCAATGGTGCGAGGACCTCAAGAACAATACCGAAGGTAATCAGAATAGTAATTAAAGATTAAACGTATAACAACAAAGGCTAATACATAAAGATTTGTATGTGTTTCAGTGTTGCGATTACATGAATATAACCCTAAGGAACCAGAAGAGATACAGACCTAATCTCACTGTTGCCGCTTAGGTTCAACCCAGAAAGAATCCAACCCTTACAACGTTCTCCAAGCTCGCCTTATATAGGCCGAGCTTGGGTGGTTTACAGCTAATAAAGACAAAAGACTCAATCGTGGTGGTGTCAGCCCTTGTCGAGTAAGGCGGTGACACTCCGAAGTTGATTCTTGGTCTTCGGCCCCTCGCCGTGGTCCGAATCATTTCCTTTCGAGTCTTCTCCTTCGTTCGTGTATGGCCTCTTCTTTGGGCTAATCCGAGGTTTCACTGCTGATCCTCTCGATGTGGATAGGCTTCTTGGATGCGAGGCACGTGTTCCGAGGGGTTTTACCCCCTACAAGGAAGACGCCTACTCCTGAGACCCCACAATTAAAACGTGCAGCCCCAGCCCAATCTCAGGCTCCTGCACGGGTCCCAGCTAATGCTCCTGCACCAAAAGCACCACGACAACCAAGGGAATTCCCAAAAATTCCTGATTTCCCATGTACTATGGATGAAGTGATAGAGCTCCTGGAAGCATGGATTCAAGATGGTGCTGTCAAATTACCTCATGTACGGAGAGAGCCTACGACAAGAAATGACTGATCCCAAATATTGTCATTTTCATAGATTCGTCAATCATCCCACCAGCGAGTGCCATCGACTCAAGCAAATCTTCAACGAAAAGATCGAGTCAAGAGAGTTGAACTTGGGACTGAGGGCGTGCATAAGAATCCACTCCCTTAGCATCAACCTCAACGTCAACATCAACCCAACATTCGAAATTTTACCATCTCCGGAGAATCTGTCAAGCAAACTGCTAATTATCTACTGGAGAATTTATGGGAGCTCTTGCATTTTTCTAGAAGTCAGCGAAGAAACATTTTCGCTGCCCTCAGCTGGATTGCTAGCGGCAAAGAACTGCATGTACCTGAAAAAGTTCAGCCAAAGCCTGATGAAGTCACACCAGAGATGATGGCGGGGAACGTGTTCAAATACCAATTATCTCTGCTCGTCTCGAAGGTACAAATTTTAAGAAAGTTCAAATTGATGCTGGTGTTATAGTTAATTTAATCCCAATCAAAACACTTCAAGCAATTGGGATTTCTCGACGGGATGTCATCTATTATCCACAGTGACGAAGGATTCAAAAGGAAATCTCCAAGATATATATGGTCATGTTACTTTGGATCTGAAGGTGGACTCTGCTCGCACCAAAACAAAGTTTCATGTAATCAAAGAGGATGAGGAGCACGACATGATCTTAGGACGTCCCTGGCTCCATGGGAAGAGATTTATGCCTACAATCTCACCAGTAATCATCAAAGGCCAAGAGTTCATGTTTGACCAAGAAAGCTGCAACGTGGGAAAACTAGAGTACCGCGTGGGGTCCGAAACTCTGGTGATATTCAAAGAGGTATGTGAAAGTGATTTGAAATACTTTATTCAGAATCATTTAGTTCACGGAAATCCAATGTGTCCCTACACAAGGATTGGATAGTTCTCCGACATGGGGACTTGATTGCATCAAGTCTATCAAATCCTCTGAGGCACCTCAGGAGGAAATCAAGGCCACTTCCAATAGGTGGGTCCGGGAAAAGCAACGGTCTTATAGGCGAAAGACACCTGAGATGTCATGGGTTCCTAAGGCTGCTTTTCAAGAAGGAGATAAGGTTATGCGACACACTAACCGAAAAGTAACTTATATTCCGGGGTCCACAACAAACTGGGAGGGACCTTATGTTATATCTCGAGTCATGCCTGATGCGCGATACATTATAAGTGCAATACATGAGAGGCTCTCAAACATGGTGGTCAATGGCAAATGGCTCAAAAAGATATGAAGATTCACTAGAGTTTATTTATTTCCTGTAATTTCGATTCCTCCAAAATAAAAGTGCAAGCAATCTCTTGCCTTTTAACAAGTCAATTCAAAAAAGAATTCAAATTCAAAACCTATGAGTTCAAAATAATCAATTCCTACAAAACCTTTGTTCATAAAACCAAGCAAAATAAAATTCTACTGAGAAAAACATTTTGCTCCTGAAACCATTTAGAAACAACCATCTAATGAAGATTTCGCTCCTTCATCAGCTGCCTTCTTTATAAGAGCAATATGAGCAGTCTTCTTCTTCACCTCTTCAGTTAACTTACGGAGTTCCTCAGTCATGGCAACATGGTTTCTCTCTTCTTGCTTCACCAAATCATGGGTGAATCGACCAACAACAGCGTGCCTCAATCGAACGTATTGGATTCTCGCCTGAAGCCAAAACAAATTGAGTTCGAATGTCTTGAAGATATCAATCAACTCTTCTACCTCATTCAATGCCTCGTTAGTCACGTCTCTCAGCGGGGTAGCCTCCATCTTTGAAATCGCGTTCATAAGGTCGGTTACAATACCAACACAGGTATGGAAGCAGGTACCTCTTCCAGCAATGACGAAGTGACCATGACGATTCCATATCTTTTCATACAGTGGGACGTGTCTCTCTGGGACATTAAATCCTCCCACTAGTATATGACCAGGGAGAATCGTTTCATGGGGAGGGCTACATGCCAAACCAGCATGAGGAAACTCAAGAAGAGCCCACTCAGTTGAAGCATTTCCACCAGCAATGTCGGTATTCTCAGAGACTTGTGTTTCTTTGGCGACGAGCTGAAAGTATGGGTCGAAGCAAACAGAAGTTTAATAATACGTTTCAAGCTATATAATGAAAGCTTAGCATAAGAAGATTATCAAATTTACCTCGGCATTGGTAGATTTTCGTCAGCAACATTGTCAAAATCCTTATTAAGGTTTTGGCTCTCACTGATCTTTTTACCGAAAAAGTAGCTGTCATTCGTTTCTTCTTTATCCCCAGAAGGCTGCAAGAGCAAACAAGATGAGAATAAAATACTAAATATTTTATTGTCGGATTAAAGGAGTTGACAAAAGGTAACCTGTGTCACAGAAGACTTAGGCCCTGTGGAGTCTCAACTTTTATTCTGCTCAGTAATCATGTCAGTGGATTTGGGCGGTGTATTCGGAGTCGATTCTTCAAGCACTGGGTTCCGCCCAAAGGGAACAAATGAAAACTTCTCGACTCCTGTAGCAGGTCCATCCTACATCAAATAAATAAGAAAAGTCATTGAAAGAAGATATATCAAAGGATTCACGGCGTTATTTGAAGAAGTAATTTTCTGACGTCTGAATTCTTACGAAGTACGGCGAAAATATCAAAATCTGTACAAATCCGTAAGAGATATGAAGAAACTTCCTTCACGATAGTTGTTCGTATGGATGTTTCCTATCACGTGCTAAAAGGGCTTAATTTTTGAAGCAATTTACTGGCCGGAATGATTTTTCTACTAAACAGCGTACAAACTGCAACATTCCTGGACGTGGCGTCACTCTGTGACACATGAAATAACGAGCAAAATTGCATGAAATTCAGATTTTCTTTTTTGAGGTGAAAGCTACTGAAGTCCTTTTTTCTAAATTGGAGTCAATCATCGAAATCCGCCATCGGATGAAGATTCTACGGTCATTCTCGTAACGTGACTCAAAACAGGAAAATCTGACGGGATTTTTTACTTTCACACTAAAAGTAAAAATATAAGCAATGGAATGAAGTCTTACCTTCGCCCAATCTTGTGTATTAAGATTGGGGACTTGTTTATCATTTAAGAGGTTCATCATGGAGCTATCCTTCCCTTGGAAAAGTGACGATTCTCCCGAAAGATGACTACCGAATTATAAAGACATTTGTGCTGCGGAACTGGCGAACTTCGAGCTAGGCGATGAATGTTGCTGCACAAGATATGGTGATAAAGCGTCAAAATCATCATAAATAAAGCTTATACAAGCATTCAAAAGTTCGAAGTAATTACCAAATCATCCATGTCTCCTATTTTACGCTTAAGAGTGATATATTTAAGCAAGGGGAGCGGTTCCAAGTCTTCTTTGGAGGGAACTGCCCGTACTTCTTTTGGGGAGGCCATGAAATCTCTATATAATTTTATCTGGTCGTCCCAAAATCGCCTGCCCGCTTCAGTAATTGACGGTACTCTTTCTTCTGAGAGGAATAATACGGGACTGAGCAATCTGGTATGATATCCTTGCATATTCTTTGGAGGAGCACCTCGCTGTGATGGAACATCCTGATCAAAACCCATCTGACGAGCTCCCCGGTCAACATTATATGCCCTGGTAATGTATCCTCCGGATTCACTAATACCAAGGACATAGCCACTACAACAGCTGATCATGAAAACCTGCTCCGCATCAGTAAGGGATCCCTCTACAGAAAGAACCTTTGCTGGAACATTATTTGGAGCGCCACCAAATGAGCGAAGTTGAGCTACACCTTCGGGAATTAAGGTTTATGGACGAAAAACCACTGCTGTCTCATCGTCCATAAATACAAGAAAATCCTTTGATATATGTTTGTTCATCCAGCAAACAATTCGAGCCTGGTCTGACAAAGATTTGTCTTTGGAAGAAAATTTTGGGGTATAGCCGGGATAATGCTCATACATCCAAGCTTGTACGAAGTTTGTTGGTACAAATGTCTCAATCTTTGCAGCGCCATTCGAAAGTTTCATATTTGCTGATAAAGTAGAAAGATGGGTATACAAAATACTAAGGAATAAAGAGCCAATAGGAACAGGAGTACCTTGAGCCAATGCTATGGCGTATGGAATAAGCGTAAGCTTCAACTTCTTGTAATCATGAAGATCCTCAAAGACGTCCTTTGATAACCAGATCAAGAGAAATGCAGCAATGGACAACACTGAAGCACCGTCATTACTGGGTTTTGTCCAGTGCATCATCCACGAAGCATATGCATTGTCGTGCTTGTTCAGGGTTTCAACAATGATGATTAACCGAGCCTGCACCTCTCTTTCATCTGCATTCAAGCTAATTCTGAGCTCTCCAATAATTGGGAGTCGCAATAACGCTGTTACGTCCTCCAGTGTAATTACAAGCTCTCCCCATGCCAGTATGAAGGAGTTTGTACCACTACACCAACGGGTCAGAAAAGCAACTAAAGCACGTTTATCTCTAATTATGAAGGAATTATCCGAACTCTTTACAACATGAAAGATTCCGACATTCTTAAAGATGTCCTTAATACCTGGGATATCAAGTGTATTCTGAAGATACATAGACTATGAATTAATTTGCTTCTGCGGAGAACGAAAAACGATACTGGAAGCACTAAACTCACCTCTCTGCAGGCGAAAGCGAGCTACACGTGATTGGATAATAGCCATTGGAGCATTAAGATTGCTTGGAAGAATTTTAGTTTGGTCCTGGGAAATTGCGACTCGAGCTAAACTTTCAAAGCGAGCTTCAAATTCATCGTTGACATGAGGGATCTCTCTTACAGCTGTGGTGGATGTAACTTCATCACCGGCACGAGAAGAGCTATGGGATTCGTTGTCAGCCATCTTGATCTTCTAGTCTACAAAATTCTATGTTTGTGTGAAAAGGGGAAGAACAAGCTCAAGGAGGAAGACAATGTTCACGTAAAAAAAAAAAGAAAAAAATCTGCGTGATGAATATATCACGCACGGTTTTCTTGGGATAGTCCTAACCTATCTGGGATTGGATATTGCTTAAGCAGGCTTGGTCTTTAGGCCCTGTTTGGATTCCATGCTCGTGGATAAGGCTTCTATGCGGATGCGGCTGGTCCATCAACTTGTGCTCACCCTGGAACACTCACGGTTCCATGCTGTGCAGGGGACTTAATGTTGATGGTGGTTTTTGGCGAGGAGGTCACAGGAGTAATTTCACATCAATTTCTGGCATCCTGGAATAGCTCGAGATAAGGTATGAATTTATTTTCACAATAGGGATAAGATATTTTGGTTGCCATTAGCCATATTGTGATATCTCACGACCCTAGCCTAGTAGCATGGTCCATATCCCTAGCCTATACGTAAAAATACCTATGCATGCGCGTTATCCTAGCTCATACTCTAGCCAAACCCTAAGCAATTCACGCCACAAGCTTTGGATGCCCACGCCATTGCCTTGGCCTAGCTTTGGGTATCCACGGCCATCTCCTTGGCCTGACTATTGGATGTCCACGCCACTCCTTTGGCCTAACTTTGGGTATCCACATCTTTTATCTCGCCTAACCCTTGGAGGCCCACGGCCACTCCTTGCACTAGCTTTTGGACGCTCACGGCCACACCTTGGCCTGATTTTAGGTGTCCACGCAATCCCTAGCCTAATCCTTATGCTCACGGCAATCCTTAGCCTAATCTTTGGATGCCCATGGAATTCTCCTTGCCTTGGTCCTTGGAGGCCCACGGCCAATCCCTGCCTTAGCCTTTGGATATTCATGCTATTAGCTCGCCTTGACTTTGGATATCCATGCCATTAGCTTGCTCTAACCTCGGATATCCACGACCATTGGCTTGCCTTGGCACTTGGGTGCCCACGCCACCTCCTTGGCCTGATCTTGGGTACCCACGCCACCTCCTTGGCCTGATTTTGGATGCCCACGTCCATCCTTGCCCTTAGTTTTTGGGCATCCACGTCTATAACTTGGCTTTATCTTTGGATGCCCACGGCATCAATTTTACTTAACTTCTTGGGGGCCTTGTGCCACCCCTTGCCTAGTCTTTGGATGCGCACGCATCCCTCTTGCTTAATTTCTTGGATACCCACGGCCATGCCCTAGCTTATTGCTTGGAGGCTCACGGCCATGACTTGGCCAACTTGTAGAGCTCCACGGTTATGCCTTGGCCAAACTCTTGGAGGCCCAAAGTCATGCCTTGGCCAAATATTGGGGGCCTTATGTCCATGCTGAGCCTAATTTATGGGGCGCCTTATGGCTTTCCCTCGCCTAATTTGTGGAGGCCTTATGGCTTCCTCTCGCTTGTACTCATGGAGGTCCATGGCCGTCTTCTCTCTCACGGCTATCTTTGCTCTCTTAGGGCTAGAGTTTATCTTTCCCTAGACTCCCCTCTATTTATGGGTCCCACTGATCCAAGTCCTAGAGGATTATGGATTTTATTGAGTCCATAATACTCTAGTTTCCTAATCAAATTCGGAAATCTGGCAGATTACGAATTTCTTTGAAGGATGATTTTTACAGCCCAATCCGTGAACAATTAGGAGGCGCTTCCTTCACAAAAGATTTTCCTCTATGAGTCCCCTATAACATACTAAAATTTCGGGATTTTAACAAATATAGGCTGGCCTGGGTGATTTTATGAATGGATGACATGCAAGCTGTCCAGAAATCTGAAAATAACGTAATGTTATGGCTTATCCTTTTACGTCCTATGCCTAACTTCCTAAAAGGATTATTATGCCATGTAACATGGCTTATTATTATTATTGTGGCCTATATTTAGGTCTTGAATTGGCAATGCTTATGCATTCTTGATGATGGCTACGCTGTGATAGCATTTTTCGTCTGTTTTTCCTGATTATGGACTTGCTTCTATAAATCAGTGCTATAATTCTTAATCATGGCTCATGGCTATGCCTTATATTATTTTGGACATTCATATGTCTTCATTACTCAGAGAATTGGTGCATTACAGCCACAAGCCAATTTCTCATATTTATGGTAAATCGAAAGTCGTATTTACTTGACTATTGCCACAGAGAGTTGTTGAAATCTTCTTAGTCTAAACGGCGATTGCATAGCTCAATCCTTAGAATTATCTTATCTTATCAGTCTAAATGGCGGTTGCATGGCTCAATCCTTAGACTTATCTCGTTGGTTTAAATGGCGATTGCCCGGCTCAATCCTTAGACCAAATCT
Source organism: Papaver nudicaule (assembly GCA_023529015.1). NCBI lineage: Eukaryota > Viridiplantae > Streptophyta > Magnoliopsida > Ranunculales > Papaveraceae > Papaver > Papaver nudicaule. The sequence continues at coordinate 6,316 of JAJJMA010159915.1, read as the reverse complement.
CAAAGAGATATACAAGCTTATCGCTTAATCTCTATCTTTATGCAAAGTCCTGAGTTTACCAGTAATTGGTACGACTTGCACCTAGTTATCTTTGACTTAACAAATATTTAACAAATCTTACGAGAATCAAGTAAGTTACATGGGGGGATATTCTTTAGGGTTTTGGTTTGGCGGTCTACGGCACGTGTGATTGCAACGACTCAATCACTCAACGGGAAAGACACTAAGTCGTGTGAACGTTGCTGGAAAGATGGGATAAGGTAGTGGGTTGTTAGTCTTCCCTATTATTAGGCGCAAGACTCTTAACAACTGACCCCACTCATTCCTCACTCCCACTCTTCCACTTCTTCTACTTCTTACGAGATCAGTTGGAATTCTATTGCTATAAATAGGTCACTCGACCAGTTTGGAAAGACAGTTCAAGTTCAACAGAACAAACAGTTTAATTCAGTGCAAGTATAATCAATCTGTCTTATCAATAATTGATTAACTCTTCTCATTCAGCATTCAATATCTAGTGAGAACTGAATATCCATTCTTATTTAGCAATTTAATCATCAACATCACAGAAATTATAGCAATTCTCTGATCTCATCTTTCTCTGCTTCCCCCCTAAACCAACCCTATATCCTCTTCTTGTAGCTGAAGCAATACTCGAACGGCCATTTTTTGGTTTAGGCGAGTCTTGTTCGATCTTGACCTCTCGAATACCATTACAACTTCTTATTACATCATCACACTTCACACTTTACCCCTCAGATTCTCTTTATTGTTTTACACCTAAAACAGGTATTATTAACTTCCAAATGTCGTCATCAACTTTGATTATGTCGACATTACTTTATAGGCTTTGCTGGACGGGCCAGAACGATCCTAGGTGGAAGTAGGATCAGGTCCAATGTGGCTAACGTTCCGCATAAACGTATCATTGCAGACATGGACAATCCTTGTGTGTTAAGCTTAAGTGAACACGTAGGTTCAAGGACATTCCGAATCATACAATAAAGATATAACATTGAAAGTACCGTGTATGATTCTCCGAGTAATAGCAAAGTGTTGATCCTCCTGAAGTCTCGATTCCAATATAGATGATCACGTTAATGATATCCAAGAATTCAAATCAAAACATCAAAAGAATAATCAATTAAATATTTGATCGAGTAGTATATCCATACAAAGATCTAATCACGTACAGTATTGATCAGAAATCATGTGTCAACTAACTAGAGCGATGAACCATATTTCTGACAATGACTCAAACCAACTTAGGTGTACATTGAAGATGAATAAATTCAAACTTCAAACTGAGAATATCAAACTCATTAATTCGTTGAAGCACAAATCAAAATAATAGAGTTTAAACTTCGAAATACGCATTCTGAGATAATCAATATTAGGTTTCGAAATCTACATTCTATTTGGCAGAAACCAAATTTAGGTTTTGGATCCTAAAGTTCATATATGACTGACACCGAATTAAGGTTTCCAAATTTAGATTCCATATAGCGAAATCAAATTAAGATTTCGAACTTTAGATTTTGTTTTAACAAAATCTCGTAAAAATTGTTTGGTGTCGAACTTGAGAGTCCATTTGGTCAAGAGACGTTTCAGCATCACACCTTTTGGTCCTTGACGCACAGGTTATATTTCTTGGTTCACAGAAACTCTTAGGAAACCCCAGAGTCGTTACACACCTTTTATAACCCACATGGTCAAGACACATTGGTCTCAATTCTAAAGTCACTGTTAGCCAACAAACATAGTTTCGAACTCAAGTTTTTTCATTGGTCACAACTTAGAATTAAGTTTCGGACCCAATAGCTTATGGATACAAAAACCAGATTAAGGTTTCGAAATCAAAGTCAGTTTTACCAAAACCTACATTGAGGTTTCGAGTATATCGAGTCTACACAACATATGTGTGAGCCATGATCTCGATTATATTAGCACATACAAGTACGTACCAATCAATCCGACAGAGTCAGACAAGGTAAGTCGAGACACAATATTGTGATGGATTAAATCTCGTAATACTACAGAGAAAACATCACAATTGCTATTATCCAACTTGCAGGTTTTAGGAAAAACCTCATATCACTTAGAAACGGAAAAGAAAAGAAAGCTCTAAGCAATAGGGAACATCTTTAACTGTAACAACAATACCCCAAGCGATGCCGTGAAGTTACATCTTAAGATACACTGATCATTAAGTGATCAAGTCATAACGTAAAGCTCAAGCATTAAGTTATGTTTCTGTCTTTTGTAACACAAGTGTAAAAGATAATGGAATTGCGTTATTTTGATTCACTAACCTCTTGAATGCGGAGTTGGATGTCTTCGTTTGCTCCTCAATCTTCTTCGACTCTTCATGTAGTGATTCTAAATCCTACCAAATCTTCCACAACCTAAAGCTAACTTAATGAAGTATTTACCTAATGTGTGTTTCAAGCGGTCGAGTTTCGATCACTAAATTTGGCAACTAAGCTTGACATACCAACACTTACTGAGGTTGACCAAGCCATGCTCTAACAATCTCCCCTTTTGTCAATTTTAGTGACAAAAACTCTTTACTAGATGAACGAAAAAATGAAAACCTAAGTTCTACGCTTCGAGTTCTTCTACTTAGCTTGACAGCACACCAATAGTACCTGCAAAATATGTCAGTCTGCAAACAAGATATGTACTATTGAAAAATCACATGATAACCAATACACTTACTCCCCCTAAATGTAAGTTTCGGATATCAACTGTAGCAATGCGAAAGTCTACAGTGCTAGTAGCCATTAGTAACAACTAGTGTTACTCCTCCTTAGTTAATGCTTTCATTCATTTTTCAATATACGCACATGCATTTTTCTTATATGAAACTGCTTACTGTCAAAGACCAACCACGGAACGAGTCAAGCTATCAATATTCTCCCCCCTTTTGTCAAAAATAATTGACAAAGGGTCTCAAAAATATCTGGGTATTTGAGAAAAACGCTCAAGTTCCGAGAAACTCGATCCAACATATAAGAATGATCGCATTTATAAGAGTCAGCATTTCGACAAGTTACACACACAACATATATATATATATCAACACAAGTAACCTGTCAGGAAATATATAAGATATAAGCGGATATGAAAAAAAATTCCTTGTAATTTCCACGACCACACTCGCCTAAAGATATATATGAATTACGCACAAGTTCACAAAAGAACTCTCCCCCGTTGGTTGTCATTCCCTCGGACATGAGAACAACGGAAACAATCTTTAACAGAAATAAAGATTGAGATCTGATTTTTGGATTTTCGAACACGTCCGTAGTCAAACTAGATGATACCAAAAATCAATGATTTATGCATATACTATAAATAGTATCGTGACTAGCATAAAATCAATCTCCTCCTTACATAGTTATACTTATACCTGCGTCCAAAGTCATTAGTACAACCATAACAACCACAAACATAAGGAGGCCCAATTATCTAAATATTTAAACACAATTGTATAGATCATCTCCCTAGGAGATAAAAATATAATCTTGATAACCTGCAACATATTCTCATAGATTCAGAAATGTTAAATTTTTGTTATTTATGAATTCATCAAAAACAAAATAACAAACAATCATTATATATTTTTATCTCAGAATTCTCATATGTTTCCAATAGATTTGAATATCCATGTTTCACAACCAAGACAAGATTGAGACAAATATATCTTAAAAGGAAACATATTCAAATCTAATGAGTCTCGATTAGTCAAGGATGGCTAATTGAGTCAAAGGAAACACTAAACCTTCAGTATGGAAGGAAATACACCAAACATGTCCAAAATCACGTTTTTCATGTTTAAATTTCGGAACCTAGCATTTATGTTTGTTAGAATTCGGAACCTACTTTTCGTCGGCAAATACGAATATTGTTTTGCACAAAACTTATTCATTTTGTATCAGAATCAGGTGATTCTTGGCTCAATTGAATCGTCTCTTCAAGAGCTATACATTGAAGACAAGTATTAATTCTAACGTTATAACAATTATTTATTTAATTCTATCCATATTAAATGATTAAGGAAACAAATATGCAAGTTAATAGATAAAAAAAAGTCAAAATACTTACAGTGCATTTGGCATCTCTTCATTAACATAGTATGTGCTCAGTCATATGTGTTACCTCACCATCAAGGAGCACGTTTGGTGAGGATCCACATATCAACGTAGTCAAGTTGCATCGACAAGAGCAATTTCTTGCTCACAACTAGTGACAGAATCAAAACTTGAAAAAGAGGGGATACCGAGATATACCACCAACTTTTGAATTCGTGAACCTAGTTGATTATGGTTGTTTGAACTATCTCACAAATCAATATTCAAACAACAACCTGAGTATAGTTCAGAGAACCGAATCCTAACAAGAATGTAGTTCTCGTAGATCTCAAGAGAGATGGATTCACTCAAAGGTTATGAATCAACAAACTTGCAATTACTTCAATTATATAGATCAAAGAAAATATAACGCGGAAGGGAAAAGTAATGCAAGACACCAGAATTTTGTTGACGAGGAAACTGCAAACCAGCAGAAAAACCCCGGGACCACGTCCAGATGTGAACACCCTCAGTATTAACGGAATACAGACGCTAGCCTACTCTCAGACTTCGAACTGGAATGTATCGAGACTGAAATAACCCTACAAGCAATTCAGCTACCAATGTGCTCCTACGTCTCTTGGCTCCCGCAGAAACCTACGTACTTGATTCCCCTAGCTGACATCCTTTACAGGCTTAAGAGTTGCTCCACTTCCCTTCGTGAAGACTAGCGCTACCTGCCTCTAACAGGACGCCTAAAAGCATCCAAGTGTGATTACCTTTAGACTTAAAGTCAAGGTTAATGGAAATCGATTTTACTGAATAGGGCTTATTGATCTAGCCTAAACAGTTTTACCTCCTAACGCTTGACGAACTTAGTATGAAACCTAGTTCGTGAATTTGCGTTACGGAACTTTTAGGGTTTATAATACAAGATCTACCTTACGAAGTTTCAATCAAATCTTGGTCGTGATAAGATTGGAAGAATTCAATCGACCCAAGATACATGATCAGGAATCTGACTTCCGACTTGTGCTTCACGATCCTCAAGTGAAGTCTTTCAATAGTCGTATTCCAAAAGGACTTCGAGATGACGACCAACCTTTATGCAAGGATACACAGATGTGTAGAGGATTGATATTGTATCTTGCAGAAGGTCATCTATTTATAGTGATCACCAAGGGAGGCTTTGCTTAAAAGTTAAGCAACCTTGAGTAGGGCTCAAGCAAGTTCCGGAACTAAAAAGTCCATAGCTTGAATACCCATTCTCAATCATCTTCTCACTTTGGACCAGGCCAATAACTAAAGAAGACTCAACCTTGATTGAAGGTTTGCGACTTCTGGTCCTAAACATATTTGAACATCGCGTGGATTAAGTAGTTGAATTCCATGGGCTAAGTAATGACAAGTCCGTGAACTAATCATTCCAGAACCGAAAACTCCATAATATGACACTTGGAAGTTTTCCATGGCTTATGTGTACGCGTTCACAGAGCTGTCTATTGGAGTTCAGGAGAAACCTTGAACTCGTATGTACGCGTTCATGAACACGTTCACCGTTGAGGTCATATTATGAGACAATTCAACTTACTCTATGTGAATGGGGTAAGATGTAGATCTGATCCGAGTCACAGAGGTAGCGATTCACTTCCTCTCTCCTTCTTCCTTTCTCTCTCTTTCTCTTAAGAAATGACTCAACCTCCAAAATTCCTTTCTTAATGATCCCATTTAGAGTCTTATTTATAGAGATCTCCTTTTATCCTTAGGTTTCCATGTGTCCTCTCAGCCACTTATTCACCTAATTGCCATTCCTTATCTCTTAGGCCTCTAAAATCCTTTAACCCAAGCCCATTTGAATGGGCTTAGATAGATATATCCTAGACCCATTAGGCCATGCTAGACTTGGGGTATCCACATTAGTCCCCAGACGGTTTGAACGAGCGAGTGCGCCGGGTCAACCGTCATCCATGGATACCAAAGTCCCCAGGCGTGTCCATAACTGCCCCTTAACTTCCCAAATCATGGCTTACGTGGTAGCGTACGTCTCAGCCATTCAATTGTCATCGTGGCCCAGATGGTGAGCGGTTACACTTCTCCACTTTCCTTTCTTCCTTGCATAAATAGTCCCCTGGTTTTCACTTCCCATAGTTAATCTTTTCCCTTTTCTAGTTTACTTTTATTCTTTCCTTCTTTCACTGTTAGGTGCTTAAAACACCTATTCAAGAGTACCTTATTCATACACT